>JAPKLW010001787.1:44194-102594 GCA_026898455.1 Plectranthus barbatus | reverse complement strand
GACCACTCCTAAAAGCTCGTAAATCATTGCCCTATGCCCTATCTCCGCACAGGGATTGGATCAAGGAACACAAGAAGTCATACTAATCACGACACGCCTATCCGCGTATTGGCTGCAATGATTGTGTCAATTATCATCTAAACTGGCGACTACTTACATCTAGATGAATAAGAACAAGCTCTAGTATGCTTCAATCACAAAGAGGAAGGTAAACAAGCAAAAATCAAACCTAAATCTCATGCATCCTCATCCAAATCAACATCCAAGTAGAATTAGAACTTCATACCGTTCAATTGTACAATTACAAAGTTGAATTTAATGATCGTCATTACAAATTGAAAGTAGAAATAGGAAATCTTCCCCAATTTGGATTTGGTTGTCTTGATCCACCACTTTTAATCTTCAATCTCCTCCAAGTATTGATGAATTAATATCCTAGATACTCTAGGATTATGATGAATTGGAAATGAAAAATGGAATCTAGGGAAAAATCTAGCTATCGTATGTGAAAAAATGACAAAAGTTCTTCAAATAACCGCCTCTTCCCCTTTTATAGGCAAGCAATCAGGGCCTCGGATCGCCCGGTCGAAGTTTGGCTCGCCCGAGCCATCAATAATCGCCAAAATCACAAAAAAAACCGACTTAGCTCGGCCGAGCAATGCCTTGCTCGACCGAGCCAAGTCTCTGTCCGCTCGTGCTCGACCGGTCCTGCACCTGCTCGGCCGGTCGAGCCCTCTGAAGGCCCCGCTCGGCCGGTCCTGCACCCGCTCGGCCGGTCGAGCTCTCCAAACTCCAAAACACGTGCGATTTTCCTCCAAAACTCCACCAAAATTGCTCGTTTATGCCCAAAACCTATCCTACACACATCAAACACACAAAACACGAAAACACAACCAAACTATGACAAAAACATATGATACGGGAGTAAAATAGCCACAAACAAGCAAGTACACACATTAAAATATAGGTCATTTTACGCACGTATCAAGAGCCAACACAGCGCGCTCGTATATCCGCATCTTGGGTAACAGCAGTTCATGTAGTACCGCCTGAGACTGAACTTAGGTAACCATATCTGAGTAATAGGATGGGGACATTCCTGAGGAGCTCAATAATATTCATCGTGCCAAAGTCCTGCAGGCTGATTAAGTTCAGGCACGAGTGATAAGGTTTGAGTGGTACTACTCAGGAATAATAAGATATTAATTTATTATAGTTAGAGCTTGTCAGAGGTTCCGATTAATTAATGGATGTCCGGTAACCTTAAATATGGGGATTCTCAATTAATGTAACCCGTTCTCACAACGTGGTAATAAAGGGGTAGGTCAGTATTAATTCTGTGGTGAAAAAGAATTAATATTAATTAATTAATTGTGTCCTGGGTTGTGGACATGAAAATTAATTAATTTATAGGCCCACTTTATTATTTGCATTAGGTCCCAGGTCTGGCCCAATTAAATATGCTGAATTGAGCCCAAAGAGCCCATTAGGGATAAAACCCTAGGTCTATAAATAGACAGCTCTCTCTCATAAGTTGTAACACAGTTGAAAAACACAAACCCTAGAGAGAGAGCAGTGTGGGCGCCGAGTTTGGAGTTCAGGGAGGAGAATTTTGATTCTGGTCCTGCTCAGAATACAGATCTACAGAGTCCTCACCAGTAGTAGATCTGAACAGCATTGGGACACAGCCCTGAAGATCTAATCTGGAGAACAGATTTCTTCTTTCCCTTTCTGTTTTTCGATTTATTCTAGAAATTAGTATTCTAATTTCTGTTTCCGCAGATTAAATCGAATCGCGTGATTGAATTGAGATTTGGAATTCAAACGCGAAAGATCGGTTCAGACTCTACGGATTTACGGTAATCTCTCAATCCACAATTTTGTATTAAATTCATAGGAGCATGCCAGGGTTTTTGAGAATAATTAATTATGAGCAATATCCATAGATCGATCCGGTTCAGTTTAGTTTTGGTGATTCGGTTCACGTTAAAACCCTACAGAAGGCACAACCGTGGTGGAATTGGGGAAAGCGGTTACAGCCTGCAGGAGAAATTGTGTGGCTGTCCAGTCAATTACAGGGGCATCAGTGGGGTCGAGAGAGGAGGGTCGATGGTCGGAGATAGATCATGTGCTTAGTCGCACCGCAGTCGGAGGTGTGGGGTGGTGGTCGCAGACGATGGCGGGGTCCTTAGGCAATAGGGAAGAGGGCGCAGTGCCATGAAAGGGAGGCACGACTGCCGTTCACGGTGGTATTGTGGATGCACGACTGACGGCAGAAGAATTTTTGGAAATTCTTTATTTCTCTTTCATACATGAATTCTCTATTATTTCCTTTCTTTCTGATCTTTTCCCACAGACGGCGCTAATTGTTGATGCACGAAATTTCATGGATTTCTCTAAGACCGAATACTTGAAAAGAACGAAGAATTTTTATTGGGAGTAATAAAGAAAAACCAATCTCCCTTTCACAATAGTTTCTCCACTATATATATATAATTAAAAGGTCGTAGGTTTTGGGGCCCTCCAACCTTAGGTTGGCAATATCTTTGGGTTAAAAAGTTACGATGTAATTCTCCTTTTTATTATGTTTTGATATGCTAAATCAATCAGTTTGTCAGTTAAACTATATAGAATTGACAAGTCTTTCGATATGAGCTGAGCTAAAAAATTTCTAATGTCCTGTAAAGAATTATCAGAGTTGTAATAAGAGCTAGATATCTTACAAGTTTGGATCTCGTAGCCAGCGGCGTTTACAAGTGCTGAAGTGGCTAAAAACTGTCAAGTTGTCAGCAGCAAAAATCACCAACCAATTTACTAAATTAAGAGAAGAAGGAAAATGGTGAAGACCAAACAAAGAGACAAGAATAATGTGCAAGCCGTAAAGTATTAAAGAGATGACTTGAAGATAGTGGTTTCTACAAGTCTACATCATTCTAAGACAAAGACCAAGTTGTTTTGGAATCTACCAGTTTGGATTCCTAAGATTGGGAAAAAGTTGAACTGATGCAAGGTAGAAAAGTCTACCTACTGCAGAGCTCCATACAGTACTACATCGCAGAAAGCATACTGTGTTAGGTCTTTCCATTTGTCGGATTTGAATTTGTCTTTAACGGCTAGATCCCTATCTTCTTAGGGCTTGCGCCTATAAATAGAGACCAAGGCACACAGGAAAAAGGTTACAAATATTTACCGAAGTGTTATGATGCATTCCAACCTTATTTTGATATTTTTGATGTGTCAAAAAATGCATAGAAATCACCAGTATAGGTAGTCTCTAGAATAGCTCTAGTTAGTACGAAACTTGAAAAGTCTTGTATAAAATCATCATTGAGTTGTAACAGAGTTGTTCAAGACATACTGGATCAAGGGTGCAATCCACCAGTTTGTACTACATGAGGAGAAACTGGAACTAGTTACCAATTCAGCTAGCGTGTAGAAGAATTGGCGGAAGACACCAGTTTGGCCATCTCAATTATCCAGATCTGTTTCTACACAAGATCTCCACTCACATATAGAAAATGGAGATTACTTAAAATTTGGGCATCCTGGTGTTTAAATAGTTTTTGGTTCCTCGGACTGACGAAGAGTCATTTTCACATAAGTGCAGAGTCAACACATTTTGTCAGAAAAGGACAGAGCAGGTGCAGATGTTCAGAAAAAGCACATTGTCCTTCGCTGAAAGGAGAGGCTCTGGATTGGACAACATCCAGAGTATCTCTAATGACTAAAATTTTGAAATCTCTCTTACTTCGTCTATAAATATATGAAATGCATCCAAAGGAGAGGTTACTAATTCTTTAACTGATTTTGACTATTATTGATTCTGAACTAACGATTTTGAATGTTGCTGAAGAATCAACTGAAACAACTGAAGAAATACTAATAGAAATCACTTACGAAAGTTCTGATTTTAAAATTCAAGCTTTCAAGTTTCGAGGATTTTTCTAAGCTCACTGTGTGCCATCTTTGGACATGAGACTCGTAGCCGCTTAGCTCAAGTTATCTCTTGGTATTCTTACTTTCTAAGTAAGAACACAACAGATTCTGCTCATCTCCAAGGAGGAACTCTCACGGGCATTTATCCACAAGTTGGATGGTTCCGGGAGAAACATTAAAGCTCCCAACTTCATAAGAGGAGTCTGCGTGGTGTGCCACACTCCAAGTCTGCGAAGCCGAAAGGAAGGTGATGGTCTTGGCGAGTGAACTAGTGGAATGGTAGACAATGACATTTACCAGCTAGCGATAGATCGTAAGCTCTTTGTATTCTGTAAGAATAGTGATTTCCAGACCTCGGTATGAAGATATGACATATATTTTAGGCTCCGAACCTCTATAAATTCTTTCACACTTTACTTTTTTATTTATCTTCTTGCAAGGATTTAAAACTCAACACATTTTCTGCGTTGAAGTATATCGGAACTTTGGCTTAACCTCAACTCGCTAAACAAAATATTTTATGAAACACAAACTGGTGAGCAACAACCAGTTTGTGACATGTTATCCTGATTAAACATATTTCCACTGTGCATCAAATTTGATCTCAGGACCAACGCGAAGCAACCAACTAAAAGCTCAATAATACTACTCTCCATAACTTCCATCTCTGCATTTACGAGTTTTCTAAGCTCTCAAGCTTAAGACTTTCGAAGCTCTTGTACTCTCCATGTTTTATATACGAGGCTCTGAACATCTTGCTAGAGCTACTTCCAAAATTCTTACTCTGAGCAAGAATTCGAGTTGAATTTTTTTCTTTGAGAAACTCCAGCAGTACAAACCATCAAACCTCGACGTTCCGGGAAGAATACAAACATCCAACCTCTTTTCATCTGGTGGATGTGTGACATGTTCGCACATCAAGCTGAAGATAACAAGTTCACAATGGACTAGGCGAGACCGCATACAACCGGTGTGTTGTTTGTGAATTAAAGCGATTGCAAACATAAATAACAAATAGAAATTAAACAACACAAAGATTTATAGTGGTTCGAGCTATGCTCTACGTCCACTCTTCAAGCCTCCTCGGTGATGATATTATTATGGTGAAGAAAATACAAAGTATGCGACAACTACAATTAGTGAGAGCAGGGGTATATATAGGGAGATATATCTAAATCTAAATCTATCTCTAATAGATTTATTTCTATCCAAATCTAATACTGAAAAGGATAAATCTTGTTTAACAAGGAAAGAAGATATGCACCATATCTTTTCAATATCTAGCCAACTCGAACTGCTCATCGAGTTCCTCAACCTACACAGCTCGACCCACTTCCGTCGAACTACAATCGACCCAGCCTCATAGACCCACTAGCAAACTACTTTTCAAGCAAAATATTGAAACTACTCCAATAACTCTCCACATTAGGCTCAATATCACCTCGGCTTGGCACCTCCTCTTCAGTTTGACTTCAACAATTTGATCAGTTCCAAATAGTACTCAAACTTAGTACTTGGAACTAGCTTCATAATTATATCCGCAAGATTATCAAGGGCATTGATCTTGTGCAGCTCGACCTCTCCGGCTGCAACCACATCTCTTATAAAATGGAACTTCACATCGATGTGCTTAGTTCTCTCATGATGAACATCATTCTTTGCCAGCTGGAAAGCACCTTGATTATCACAGGAAACCTTCATATTTCCTTGATCAATCCCCAGTTCATTCATAAACCTGAGCTACCACAAACCTTCCTTAATCGCTTCAGTCAAGATAATGTACTCCGCCTCCATTGAAGATAAGGCAACTACTCTCTTCAAACTTGCTCTTCAGCTAATAGCAGTTCCATACGATGTGAACACAAAACCCATCAATGACTTCCTCGTATCCATACATCATGTATAATCCGAGTCTACGAACCCTTCGATTGGAAGCCTCGAGCTCGTACCATCATCTTCGAAGACTAGACTCTTCCCAACTGTTCCTTGAACATACCTGAGGACCCACTTCAGAGCCATCCAATGTTCTTTCCTAGGTTCGGCCATGAATCTACTAACCATGCTGAGAGCATAAGCAAGATCCGGTCTTGTACAGACCATAGCATACATCAACGAACCAACAATGCTCGCATAAGGAACACCTCTTATAAGCTCCCGTTCCTTGTCGTCGAGTTTCCCAGTAGCACTCAACTTGAAATGAGCTGCTAACGGAGTGAGCACAAACTTTACATCCTTCATTTCATGCTTCTCAAGAACCTTCATCAAGTGTCCTTCTTGAGATAATGTGAGTCTTCTTTGAGCTCTGTCTTGAACAATTTCCATACCCAGGATCCTACGAGCACAACCGAGATCCTTAATCTCAAACTCTCGACTCAGAGCTTCCATCAATTTGGCTATCCCTTGCTTATCTCGACTGGCTATCAACATATCATCTACATGTAGTAGTAGATAAATTCAAGTCTTCATATCTTCACCTCGAAAATATACACATGGGTTGTGTTTGCATCGATCAAAGTCCTGTTGAATCATAAACTTGTCGAACGGCTTATTCCATTGCCTCGGAGATTGCTTCAATGCATACAATGACTTCTTCAGAAGACACACCTTCTTCCCACTACTAGCTTCCTCGAAGCCGTCGGACTGCGTCATAAGGATCATTTCTTCCAGCTCTCCATCCAGTTGCTCCAACTCCATGTCGTACCGAGCAACTAACGACAAGATTAGCCTAATCAACCTTTGATTCATCACCAACGCAAATACCTCGCCATAATCCACACCTTCCCGTTGCGTGAAGCCTCGAACAACTAGTCTAGCCTTAAATCTAACTCCAGAAACCTCCTGTTTCTTCTTGAAGATCCACTTACAGCTTACTATTGATTGCTTCTCCCTCGGCTTATCCACCAACTCCCAGATGTTATTCTTCTTCAAGAAGTCCATTTCCTCCTTCATGGAATCGAGCCATTTGAGCCTCTCCTTACAACTTATGGCCTTGATATAGCTCTTCGGCTCAGTATCATCCAACTCTACCTCTTTCGCCATAACAAAAACATATACTACTACATCAACATATCCAAAACGAGTGGGAGGTCTTATCTGCCTTCGTTCCCTATCTCTTGTGTGATTATAATCTTGAAGTGCACCTGACCCTCAAACCACCTCGATCTCGCCATCCACCCAAGGTGCACTCTGCAACCCACTGGTCGGCTCCACCCAAGTCTCAGCACCTGATCTATTTTCTTCGACCTTGTCAGACTGTTCCTCGAAAGCACCACCTTGTTTCTCAAGAACATTTGCTCGTTCATCGCCCCCCTTATCCAAATCTCCTACCAGATCTTCCTTGAAAATTACATCCCTACTAATGATGCACTTCCTTATATCCAGCTCGAGACACCATAACTTGAACCCTTTCACCCCTTCGGGGTACCGATAAATATGCATTTTAATGCCCTCATCCCAAGCTTATCTTCTTTGACATTCGCATAAGCCACACAACCAAAAGCTATAAGGTTGCTGAAATCCGGAGGATGACCAGACCATATTTTTTTCAGTGTCTTGAAACCTAGTGCAGTCGAGGGGCACCGGTTGATCAAATAAGCTGTAGTAGTCACTGCTGCTTCCCAGAACAACTTGGGTAAATTTGCACTGAACAACGCACCTCGTTCTTTCCAGCAATGTCCGATTGTACCTCTCCGCCAATCCGTTCTGCTTAGGTGTTCCAACCACTATCTTGTGCCTTGCAATACCCTGCTTCAAACAGTACCTCTCGAACTCCTTCGAGCAATACTAAAGGCCATTGTCAATTTGCAGCCTCTTCACCTTCCTTCCAAACTGATTTTCGATCATTACTTTCCATTTCTTGAAGGTCTCTAAAGCATCACTCTTATTCTTCAAGATGTAAACCCGCACCTTCCTTAAGTGATCATCAATGAGGCTCATGAAGTACCTCGATCCTCCATTCGAACTGACCATTGAAGGTCCCCATAGATCTGAGTGGATGTAGTCCAGAGTTCCTCGAGCTCTATGTCGACTGATAAGTGCATTATTTCATTCACTTATCAATGGATTTTTAGGTTGTTTTGATAAATTTATGGTACGTTTACTCTAAATTCTGAGCATCGCATTACTTTTATATCTGAGTTGGTTGTTATGCTGAAAAATGTAGGTTTTTGGAGCAAAAATTGACTAAGTCTGAAAAATGGAATTTTCTGCCGTGCGCTCTGTCTCGATCGACAGGATTCCTGTCGATCAAAACAAAGGGAAAGTTTGTGCGGTGTTGAAGGATGAAGTAGTCGACAGAAGAGACAATCCTGCTGATCGACAACCGCCCTATCGATCGACAAGGACCCCAAAGCTGAGTCGTTTGGGAGCTGAAGTTGTATCTCGATCGACAGCATACGGGTCATTCTGGCGGAATTTATTGCTTTTAAGTTATTTCCATGTTGGGACAATTATATCTATTATATATACTTATGTTTTGGCGAAATTAAGGACTTATGCCACTTTTTAGACCTAAACCTAGAGTTTTTCATTGTTCTTGAGTTGCTTTTGATCTGGAGTGAAGATTGTGATCGAACTTTTCGAAGATTGGATGCAATATCAATACTTGTTTTCTCTATGAAGTATTGTTACAGGTTTTATCTTTCCATATTTTTGTTTAACATGAATATGTGTAGGTAATCATTTATTCAGATTCTAGGGCTTATGTGATTATCATGGATGCATGTTTAGACAATTAAATCGATCAATATTTTAAATTAGTTTATCAATTCTTGTGCTTTTTCTTAATCTGATTAAATTGGCCATTTGATTAGGTTTTCATAATTAATTAATTTGAGACTGAAAAGTGAAAATTGATTAATGGATTTAAGAATTGATAATATGGATTTTTAATTGCGTCTGAAAAGAATAATTTAATTCATAGGAATAAATCTGATGTTTTTGGGAGTTGTTAATTTTTCTAGAGACCGAGAGGATATAGGAAATTGACAATCTATTTTATAAATTGCCTAACCCTGGGATTTGTAATATTGTTCTGATGTTCCACCATAATCAATAGTTTAATTGATCGATTGATTTTCCTTGCATTCTATCCTTGACATGAACTTGCCCTGGAATCTGATCTTTTCTCTAGTGTCTTAAAAACTCCGTTCTTAAATCTCTGCTTCAATTTAATTTTCTTGCAAAATCAGTTTTAAATTTCTAAACCCATCTAAATTTCTATTTACTTAGACAACAAACCGAAAAAAAATGTTTCAGTATATGAGATGTTCGCTTTTACAATCTCCGTGGGATCGATGATTTAAACTTGTCACTACTCTATAAGTATCATTAAAAAAATAGTGATCAAATTTTGGCGCCGTTGCCGGGGATTGTTTAGAATTATCTTGTTATTGAATCTGTTTAGGGTTGTTGATTTAAGTTGTAATTTTAATTTTAATTCCCCTTTCATTTTTGCAGGATTTTTTTATTATTTTTCTTTAAAATTTTTGCCAGTTTTTCTTTAAGATTTTACCCTCTGTCTCGACCGACAGTCTGAATCTCGATCGACAGAGCCGCTGCGGCCATGTCGATCGACACACAGCCTGTCGATCAACTGAGAAGTCGATTTTTCAATTATTTCTGTTTTATTATTTATTTCGTATGTTAGTTAATTTCGTTTGGTTTGTTTGTTGCTCTGTGTTAACTCACTCTTCCCTCGACTTATTTTCACATAGTTTATGAACACTAGGAGGAGTGGTAAAGCACCAATTCCAATCGACCCTGAAGTTGAGGCTACGTGCAGAAGAAACAACAACATGAGAAACCGAGAGGAAGCCACTTCCAGTAGTGAAACTGTCAAAATGGCTGAAGAAAATCAAGAGAATATCCCCAACCTTACTCCCGAATAGACAACTGAACTTTTGAGAGAGATGCACGCCATGCGGGAGCTTATGGTGATATTGGAGCAGGAAAGAGCCAACAACAGGAATCCTCGGGACAATAATCCACCCGGAGAATCTTCAGATGACAAAGATGAGGATGCCGATCTAGGGTTTGATGCTGATGAGGATGAAGATGCTATCCAGAAAAGATACAGACCTAAGTTCCAGGAGACTAACTTCAGCATTGGCATCAACGCCAATAACTTTGAGCCGAAGACTGGTTTGGTGCAGATGGTTCAACAGAGTCAATATGGGGGCCGAGCTACTGAGGACCCCTATGCTCATCTTGACAAATTTATCATGCTCTGCAACACTGTCAAAATCAATGGAGTTAGCAAGAGTGCCGTGCGGATGAGGCTCTTTGCCTTTTCTCTGTGAGACAAGGCCCAATCATGGTTTTCTGCTCTGGATAAAACCAATATCAGCACTTGGAAGGAATTGAGGAATGCGTTCTTGATGTATTTCTTTCCCCCAAGTGTCATCAGGCAACGAAAGAAGGATATCAATAGGTTTTCTCAGAGACACGGTGAGAATTTTTATGAGGCTTGGGAGAGATACAAAGAGTTGTTGAGAGTATGTCCTGGCCACAGGTTATCTTTGGCAGATCAAGCTGAGACTTTTTACGAAGGATTGAATGAAAGGACTGTCGAACTGGTGGATTCCACATTGGGAGACTCTGTGATAACAAAGGGTCCCAAGAGAGCCATGACCTTCTTTCTGAAGATGGCAACTTACAGTCAAAGATGGTCGAATATTCGCAAGGAACAAGTCAAAGCTGTGGAGAAGGTAGCAAAACCTGAGGTAGACTTGTTGGGAGAGATCAAGAAGCTGAGAGAGGACTTTGCTAAGATGGAATCTGGACGAACCGTTGCTGTTGTCGATCCAGTTTCATCCTCTTCTTGTGAGACTGATGTCGCTGATGTCAATTTTGTCCAAAGAGGTGGTTATCAGAATAACAACCGAGGAGGATATTCACAAAATCAGGGCTACAATCAAGGGTACAATCAGAACTACAATCAAGGCTACAATCCCAACAAGACAAGGAATCACCCAGATTTCTCATATTCAAATCCTGATACTGCCGAGCAACCTCCTGCTGGATTCAATGTGGAGGATGGAGAAATTGTGGAACTAAAGAAGAAGCTGAACCTTGAGGAAATCCTAGCCAAGTTCATGCAAGGGTCCGATAAAAGAGTTGGGCAGTTGGAGAAATAGATGCAAGGAATCAACACCAAAGTGGATAGAGTGGAGAAGCATGCTCAGATGATCGAGACACAAGTCAGCCAGATTGCCCCATCCCTTGGATCACAACATAAACAAGGGCAGCTACCGAGCAACACTCAGGCAAACCCGAAGAATCAGAGATTTCAGGTTAACACCATCACCTTGAGGGGTGGCAAGTCCTACAAGGGACCCGACCAGAAAGGGGCCGAATCTGAGGCCGAAGAAGGGAGTAAAAAGGAGGAGGAGCCCGTGGGAGATGCCTTTGTCTCGATCGACAGAGCCCCTGTCGATCGAGACAGAGGTCCAGACTCAGCATTCGATGTAGAAGCTGGCGTGTCGATCAACACGCCTCCCCGGCGATCGACACAGCTGCCAGGCCCCATTGAAAAGCTGCCCCCGATGCTATTTCTGCAGCGGTTTGCCAAGAAGAAGATGAATGAGAGGTATGCACGATTTTAAGAGAATATGAAAAAGGTGCACATCAATATCCCTCTCGTGGAAGCTTTGCAAAAGATGCCGGGGTATATCAAATTCTTGAAGGATATGGTCGCTCAGAAGAGAACTATGCTGCAGCACGAGATGGTGAACCTATTTGAGGAATGCAGTACTATTATTCAGAAGAAGCTGCCTCTGAAAAGAGAGGATCCGGGTTCATTTACTATTTCTTGTGTTATAGGTGGAGAGACATTCGGGAAGGTGCTTTGCGATTCTGGAGCAAGCATCAATCTGATGCCATTGTCAATTTTCAAAAGACTAGAGATTGGAGATATCAAGCCGACTGCCATCACTCTTCAGATGGCTGATAGATCGATCTCATATCCTAGAGGAATTGTGGAGGATGTCTTGGTGAAGGTGAAAGATTTTATACTTCCTGTTGAGTTTGTTGTTTTGGACATGGAGGAGGATCACAATATCCCGCTGATTCTGGGGAGACCATTTCTGAGGACCGGAGGAGCCCTGATCGATATTCGAGATGAGAAACTGACATTCCGAGTCGACAATGAGTTTGTGACCTTCTCAATTTACAAATCTATGCAGAAACACGATGATGGGAGTTACCAAGAGGAATGCCATATGATAGACAGCTTTGATCCGGTGATTTCTTCTCCTTTAATTTCTGTTAATTCTAACACCGATTATCTGGAACAATGCCTACACCATTCTCTCTTTTCTTTTTAAGAGTTAGATGAAGCCTGTGAAGAGATTCTGGACTTCATTATGGAGCTTGATGTGAATGAGGAGATACCCAGGGCAAAAGAGAGCAAAAGGGAGCCCTGGCTGAGCCAATATGGGGAAGAAGGAAGGAAAAATCAAGCAGTGACCTCTGTCTCGCTCGACGCGGCTGCTGTGTCGACTGCAACAATTTTACCTCCCTGTCGATCGACAGGGGAGCCAAAATCCATCAGCTCGACATGCAGGCCAGGAGGAGGAAGAAGAAGGAATTAGCCTCTGTCTCGGTTGATAGAGAGGCTGTGTTGGTCGACACAGCCGCACCCGGGGCGAAAAAACGGCCCGAACCACCTGTTTTGGAGCTTAAACTCTCCCCTCTCATTTACAATATGCATATTTGGGTCCTGACAACACTTATCCTGTAATTGTGTCTTCTTTTCTTACTTCTACAGAGTTGGAGAAGCTGCTACGAGTTTTGAGGGACCACAAGTCAGCTATTGGATGGACACTGACAGATATCAAAGGAATCAGTCCAACCATATGCCAGCACAGGATCAGTTTGGAAGAGGAGGCTAAGCCGAAGAGACAAGCCCAGAGAAGACTCAACCCTACAATGCAAGAGGTCGTGAAGAAGGAAGTACTGAAGCTTTTAGACAATGGAATGAGCTATCCCATTTCCGACAGTCAATGGGTGAGTCCGGCACCGGTTGTGGCCAAGAAAGGGGGAATGTAGATTGTGAAGATTGACGATGGTGAAGAGGTGGCGATGAGACCAGTAACAGGATGGTGGTTTTGCATCGACTACCGAGCTCTGAATGCCGCCACATGCAAGGATCACTTCCCTCTATCCTTCATCGATCATATGCTTGACAGATTGTCAGGTTATCCATACTACTATTTTCTTGATGGATATTCTGGTTATAATCAAATTGCAGTGGCCCCGGAAGATCAGCACAAGACGGCTTTCACTTGCCCATATGGAGTCTTTGCCTATCGGAGGGTGCCTTTTGGTTTGTGCAATGCACATGCTACTTTTCAGCGGTGTATGATGTCTATTTTTCATGATTCTATTGAGCACATTATGGAGATTTTTATGGATGACTTCTCTGTCTTTGGTAGCTCGTTTGATGGTTGTTTGCAGAATTTAGCTACTGTGATGGAGAGGTGTACTGAGACAAACTTGTGTCTGAATTGGGAGAAGTGCCACTTCATGGTGAAGGAAGGGATTGTACTAGGGCACCGGGTGTCCTCTGAAGGTTTGGAGTGGACAGGGCATAGATCACGTCGATCGAGAAGATGCCGCCACCACTAAATATGAAAAGAGTTCGGAGTTTCCTAGGCCATGCCGGTTTCTACCGAGATTCATACAGGATTTCTCTAAAATCTCTAGACCCCTTTGTAATTTGTTTGAGAAAGAGGTTTCTTTTGTTTTTGATGCAGAGTGTTTGAAGGCCTTCGAGCAGTTGAAGAAGGCATTGGTGACTGCTCCAGTCCTCACTTCTCCTGATTGGGATGAGCCCTTCGTGCTCATGTGTGATGCTAGTGACTATGCAGTTGGAGCGGTTCTAGGGCAGCTGAAGGGGAAGCTTTTCCATGTCATCCACTATGCCAGCAAGACTATGAACCCTGCCCAATGCAATTACACCACCACGGAGAAGGAGATGCTTGCTGTTGTGTATGCTTTTGACAAATTTTGGCCCTTCTTGATAGGGTCGAAAACTATTGTTTACACTGACCATGCTGCTATCAGGTTTTTGTTTGCTAAACAGGATGCCAAGCCCAGGTTGATCCGATGGATCCTGTTGCTTTAGGAGTTCGATGTGGAGATCAAGGAAAGAAATGGCTGTGAGAATGTGATTGTCGACCATCTCTCCAGGTTGGAGTACCCGGTTGAGGGGGATGATCAGAAGATGAGGATCCAAGAGACTTTCCCTGATGAACAGGTCTATGCATGTAAAGATAGGGACCTCAAGGAGTACTATTGCAACAAGACCCCTTGGTATGCTGACTATGCCGATTACTTGGTGAGTGGAGTTCCCCCTCCGGAGTCTACCCCATAGGAAAGGAAGAGATTTTTGAAGAAGGCCCGATTCTACTATTGGGAGGATCCGTACCTGTGGCGCCGTTGTGCCGATTCTGTTATCCGCCGGTGTGTTCCTCAGCCTAAATTCTTCAAGATCATTGAGGCTTGCCATTCTTCTCCAAGCGGTGGCCACTTTGCTGTCAACATGACTACCTTCAAGGTCTTTTCTAGTGGGTTCTACTGGCCGACAATCCATGGAGATTGCAAGGCTTTTGTTTCTAACTGTGACAGGTGTCAAAGGATGGGCAACATTTCGAAGAAAGATGAGATGCCCACTACACCAGTGATTGAGGTCGAGATCTTCAACGTGTGGGGGATAGACTTGGGACCCTTCCCACCTTCAGGAGGTTACACTTACATTCTTTTGGCTGTTGATTATGTTTCTAGGTGGGTGGAGGCCATTCCAACGACCACCAATGACTCCAAAATTGTGGTGAACTTCCTCCAGAAGTATATGGTGACTCGATATGGCACTCCGAGAGCCTTGCTGAGTGATGGTGGTTCCTATTTCTGTAACCGTACTATTACTGCTCTTCTTGCTCGATATGGTGTCAAGCACAGGGTTACTACTCCATACCACCCCCAAGGGAATGGGCTCGTTGAGTTGTCTATTAGAGAGATCAAAGGGATCCTTGAGAAGACTGTCAAGATGAAGAAGGATTGGGCATTCAAGCTCGATGACGCACTGTGGGCTTACCGGACTGCTTTCAAGATGCCGATTGGTATGTCCCCATTCCAGTTGGTCTTTGGTAAGTCCTGTCATCTTTCTGTGGAGCTTGAGCACAAGGTATGGAGGACTATGAAGGAGTTGAATCTGAATTGGAAGGCTGCTACTGAGAGCCGAGCTGCTTACTTGAATGAGATGGACGAATTCCGTGAGGAGGCTTATGAGAATTCCATGATTTAAAAACTCTAAGCAAAGAGATTCCATGATCAAGGCTTGAAGAGGCGCCAATTCTACAAAGGTGATCTTGTTTTGCTCTTTAATTCTCGCCTCCGCTTCATGCCAGGAAAGCTGCAGTCCAAGTGGAATGGACCATATACTGTGGTCAACATTGCCAGCAATGGAGTTGTGGAGTTAGCTGGCCAGGATGGCACAATCTTCAGAGTCAATGGACATCGCGTTAAGCGCTACTACAACCTGCTGCAAATTGGAGCTGTGGAGGTGCATTATCTGAACTGACCATGATCTGAGGTATCGTCGAGCTAACGACGTTAAATGAAGCACTTGTTGGGAGGTAACCCATCACTTTATTGCTTTATTTCAGTTTTAGAGTCAGTTTTTCGAGTCTTAGGTGTTTTAGGATTTGTTCAATGCCTTAGAAAAATTTCCAACTTTTAATTTCGTTTTTAAAATTTGGGCCTAAGTCTCGATCGATGTGAGATATATCGATCGACACGAGTGTCGCCTTCAATTTTTTTCAAGTCGTGAGGTATGTCGATCGACACCCAGCCTGTCGATCGACACGTCTGTGTCGGTCGAACCGGCGGGGTCGATCCGATTTTAGGTTTTAATTTATAATTCATATTTAGTTATTTAATTAAATAATAAAAAACAAAAATTGACAAATGGCGCGTCTGTCGATCGACAGCACGCCCATCGATCGAGATAGACGCGCGAAATCTGTCTTTTAAAAGTCGCTGAACAGCCCTCCTCCCTCACTTTTTTCTTCTTCTCTCCTGACACACACGCACAGCACCACGGCCACCCCCCTTCCCGATCGATTTTCAGCGCCACCCACTAGCTTCCAAACAAGGTAAACTCTTCTTCCATCTCTCGTTTCAACCTCTTTACTGCTTCTACAATTTTTTTGTGCTTAAATTGAACGTTGAGCCCTAGTTTTGCCCCCTTTTTGCATTGGTTTGAATTGTGTTATTACTTCAATTTGTTGCATATATCGGGTTACTTTGGTTCGTTCTAGGTCGTAGGAGAGTCGATGTGAGTTCCTTGTAGCTTAATTTTTGATATTTGTGGATTTTTGAGGATTTGAGGATTCCAAATGCACCCTCTTTACTGTTGCTCACTTTATACCTTTCCAAATTGAAAACTATGCTTGACTTGCTTATTGGTTTATGTTTTGCACTTGGTTATGTGTTAATTGCATGATTGGGTGGTAAATTTGGAATGGGCATGCCCAATTGAGGTTGCATTTTGGATTTTGATTCATACACCCCCCCTTTACTGTTGCTTGGTTTGTGCCTCTCCCATGTGTACATTTTGGTTCTTGTGACTTCTGAATGTCGTTTTGCACTTGGGTTTGGTATGAATTGCATGATTGGGTGATTACTTTGCTATGGGCACGCTTCTGTTTGGTTGAATTTTGGATTTACTTGCACTAGGCATGTTTGGGGGAGTAGGTTGTTTTCTCCTATATTGTTGATGCTGATTATGTGTTTTGTTGGTTCTGTAGATTTGAGGATGTCATCTTCTGATGAGGAGTACATCCCGGACGAGGATGAGGAGATGCATGATGATATGGAATCCGAGGCAGGGGTGGAGTTTGAGGCAGGTGAGGAGTCTGAGGCCAGCTAGGAGGACGAGCAGGTTCTCGTACCTGAGGAGCTGCCATCTTGGGATCCCGACTTTGCCTTTCCCGACCACCGGCGATGTTTTCTTCACATGAAAACCTCCAGCTTGAAGATGATGAGATACCCCGATGCTGCTGACTTACGCCGGATGGGCTTAGGGGATGACGTCCAGCGGCTATTTGCCCGGTGTGGCTGGGGGCACTTGATAAACACTCACTTTGTGCATTTTACTGATGTGATTTTTCTCACTTATGACCTTAGATTAGATTATTAAGTGATATTTCCATGCATTATTTATATTCTTTAAGGAATTATTACGTTTGGTCTGGTTTGTGGTTGTTTATGCAGATTTCACGCACATTTGAGTTGTTTACAAGATTTGACCAAGTACCCTGGGGCCAATTGATGCTAACTTGCATCGGAAAGAGGAAGAAGTGAGAAAAGACTGAACCCAAATATGTTTTAGGCCAAAATTCAATGGAAACCCGTCCTGAAAGCAGTTGATGTTCAAAGAAGCAGTCACAAATTCATCCACACGTGGAATTCGAGCTAATAGAGCATGGAAATAGATAGATCTTCGAGTTATCTTTTCAATGCAACTGGAATCAGGTCAATCGGAGTTCGGGAGCGAAAGTTATGGCCAAAACCGTGAGACTGCGCACGTTCGTAACGACTTCGGCGACCCACATGAAAAAACAGCGATCGCCGATTTTGTTTCTGGGTCGCCGTTTTCGTAATTTTCACCAGTTTTGCTTCGGTGCGAACTCGGCGACCCACACGCGAGATTGGCGATCGCCGATCGTGTTTTATGGGTCGCCGATCGTGTTTTTTTTACGAGTTTGAGGCCCAAATTCCATATCTTTTCAAGATCTGAAAGAGTTCAAGTATAAAAAGGACTTCCCAAGTCATAAAAACGACCCTTCAACATATTTTTGGTTCCTTCACATAATTTGAGAATAGAGAGAGATTGGAAATCGCAGGGGAATAGAGAAAACTTTAAGAGCACTCCAGAAATTGAAGATTGAAGATCACGGGTTTTTGATTTTCATGTTCTTCGTTTCTATGACTTTTTATTTCTCTGTTTTCTTAGAACTTAGCATGATTGGCTAAGTCCTTCGTGGATTCTAGGGTTTTGAAACTTGATGAATTTCATTTAATTGTTTATGTGATTTGATTTTCCTTTTCCATCTACGTTCTAATTTTATCTGAGCTTTTCATTAATTACATGAGACTGACCATTGAATGTGATTCGAATTGATAGTTTTTGAACCGAGAGGTCTAGTTATCAATTAAGATGCAGATAAATTGGATTTAATAGAACAATTGTCCTAGAGGAAATTGAACTGTTGAAGGGTTAAAAAATCTCAGGTTTTATCAAGAATAAAAGTCTTTTGTACGTCCAAGAGGAGTCACTAGGTCTTTTATTTCCATGTTATGGTTTAGAGTCCGAGAGGATCACCTGATAACACATTCGCGATTAACTCACATTTTTGGAAATTAAATTTGGAATTGAATTGCATAAATAATTGTTCGATTATTCTTCAATGTGGATTGCCCTGGAATCCTAGTTTCTCAATAAATTTTCTAAACTTAATAATTATACTTGCTTTATTAAATATTGCTTTTCAATATTGCCTAGGAATTAAATAAACAAACTTTTCTACCGATGTGTCTAGATAGTAGTACGGTATCCATGTGTTAGTGCTTGATTATACTTCGATTCTGCAATCTTCGAGATTGATAAATTATTACTTGCCCACTGCAGTGGTCTGTACACTTGCAGTTATAGCGTGTTGAGAAATACGCTATCAGCACTTTATTGAGCAGCAGTGGCCTACTATTCCTCCCTTGGTCCTGGAGTTCTTTGCCACACTCCACATCATCGATTCCACCCGCCGCCGCGGACCCGTCGAGCCTAATGGTATTCAGTTTTAGCCGCGGGGGCAGCCGCATAGGCTTAGCCGATCAGAGTTGGATGGGATATTCGGTTGTGCCCCAGGAGGCTTATACAGCCCGCCTCTCGAGTTCCGTATTGAGACTTTCTGGCCTTCTATAGCTGCTGCGGCTGATCTCGCCTTTGATATTGGCAACATGAAGGCGACCTCCATTGATAATCCGGTGCTGCGATATATTCAGAAGCTGTTTCGAGTCTCTATTTTCAGCCGGAATGAGCACGAGAAGGCCCGTGGGAGTGAGATTTTCTGCATCTGGGCTATGCTGAGTGGAGTCCATATCAGTCTGGCTGCATTTGTCATGGAGAATTGGAAGAGAAAGCTGATTGCCACTCTGGGCGACTTATGGTGTGGCGGATTCGTGACTCCCATTGCTGCACACTTTGGTATTCATGTCCATGCTTTCACCCCGCTGGCTAGCAACCGGACATTGGTGACTGGCCACCTGGACCAGTTCAGATTCCTCGTTTACTTTGGAGGTGATTTTGTACCTGCGCTTTTCGAATGCTCTTTTGCCAGCACCTGAGCTGACACATGTCACGGAATTCGCGTTATGCGACAACTGGTTTATGGCCACGCAGGCTCATATGGACTGGACTCGGAGTTCCCGAGGAGGACCACCCACCTCTCGCTTGCTGCACTGCGATGGCACTGCACCAGATCAGCAGGTTCATACCCGCGAGGAGAAGGCTGCACGATTGGCCGAGGAGCGGCGCTGGGCTGAGCAGAAGAGGGATGTGCCGCCCCGTTTTGACCCCCCCCCCATTTCAGTCCATTCCACCTTTTCTTGCAGGGGGAGGGGATGGCGTCTCTACATCTTCCGGTGGTGCCCGTACTTCCAGCACAGTCCCCGACTTGGGTCCGTTCCTTCAGTTTATGCAGGATCAGACGGCAGCCACTGCCAGCTTCCGTACCGAGCTTCGAGTCATTCATGATCATCAGTTGGTACAGGACGCTATACTTGTCGACATCCGGACTCAGCAGGCTGCCCACACCGCCACTGTGGTGGATCTGACCCGCAGGATGGAAGAGCACTTCTTCGTATTTGAGTCAGCCCTGCGCTATACCCATCGGAACAGGCGGGAGGAGCGCGATCGAAGTTCACCGCGGGAGTGGGGTCTTGATTCCCTTCCTACAAGCTGACTTTCAAGCTTATTCTTTCCTTCGTATTAAATAAGTTTGGGGGAGGATGACTTGTGGGAATGGAATTCGTTATCATTTACTTGCTTTATTTCTGATTTGATGTATTGCAGTTATTTCCCTGTACTTTATTTCCCTTCAGTTGTATTTGTTCTAGTTAGTCATTTCTGATGTATTCGTTGCTTTCTGATGTATTTGTTCTTAGGTTCAAAATCCATTAAGTGTAACTTGAGATTATGTACTCTTCCTTCCCTAGATATGAGCTTGTTTGGTTGATGATTGGTCTACACTAAGATTGAGACAATTAGGATTGCATGATGAGTAGCCGATGATAGGAGAATACCACATGATGAGTTGCTCTCTGATTCTTGATTTTGCTTGATTTATCTGGTTTGGATTTGATACTGTTAGGGAAGAACAAAATAGCCAAGTGAGATTTGTGCCTGAATTTTTCTTTCATGTGTGATCGAGTTTGCAGTTGGATTCTAGAATTTGGCTTATTTCTCTCTCGAGACTGTATTGATGTAAAACTTGGTGGAAATGATCTTAGGCATCTCTTTTCTTAGCCTTATCTCAAACACTAACCCTACACATGACCACTTGTAGCCACCTTGAGCCTGAAAAGTCTTTCTTTTGATGTAAGTAGTGTTCTGGTGAGTCAATTATGTGGATTGAATTGGAAAATGAGATGGGTAGTGTTATTATGAGCTGTGTAGTTTGTTGAAAATGTGAATGCTCATGGATTTGAGCTGACTTGAGAAAAAAATATATGGAAAAAAAAGAGAGAAGAAAAGTTTACCCTCTTGTTTGCAGTTGGGTTTTGTTTGTACTGTGGTTTAAATTGTTAGGATAAGTTTACAAGGTGAACATGTGTTGAAAATGTGTGTATAAGTGTAGAAAAGAGGAAGTTGAGAAAGAGATGTGATGTGGATTGACAGTTGGGAAGTTGTGGAAATCATAAGTGTATTGGTCACTCAGCCTAAAACGACCTACATTCTAGAAAAGCCCCACTACAACCAAATTAAAGACCTTTTTTATTCACCGAGTCGTTTTACTTTCTAAGCAGTGGAGAGATGAGAAATTTGCCAAACTTATGGTTAAGAAAACTGTATTACTCTGAATTAAGTGAAACGCATGTCCTAAACACTTGAGTGATGAGTGATTGTTAAAATTCTTTCTATCTGTGAGGTTCTTCCCAAAACTGTTGATGATTTGGATTGGATTTTGATTGCATTATCTGTTGGATGAGAGCGTACTTAGATTGTGATGAATCTTGTGAGGCATTGCACATCTCTGTTTGCATGAATTTAAGTTTCTTTTAGTGTTTTGATTGAGGACGATCAATAGTTCAAGTTTGGGGGAGTTGATAAGTGCATTATTTCGTTCACTTATCAATGAATTTTTATGTTGTTTTGATAATTTTATGGTACGTTTACTTTAAATTCTGAGCATCACATTACTTTTATATCTGAGTTGGTTGTTATGCTGAAAAATGCAGGTTTTTGGAGTGAAAATCGACTAAGTCTGAAAAATGGAATTTTCTGCCGTGCGCTTTGTCTCGATCGACAGGATTCTTGTCGATCGAAACAGAAGGAAAGTTTGTGCGGTGTTGAAGGATGAAGCAGTCGACAGAAGAGACAATCCTGTCGATCGACAGTCGCCCTGTCGATCGACAGGGACCCCGAAGCTGAGTCGTTTGGGAGCTGAAGTTGTATCTCGTTCGACAGGATTTACGTCGATCGAGATACGGGTCATTCTGGCGGAATTTATTGCTTTTAAGTTATTTCCATGTTGGGACAATTATATCTAGTATATATACTTATGTTTTGGCGAAATTAAGGACTTATGCCACTTTTTAGACCTAAACCTAGAGTTTTTCATTGTTCTTGAGTTGCTTTTGATCTGGGGTGAAGATTGTGATCGAACTTTTCGAAGATTGGATGCAATATCAAGACTTGTTTTCTCTATGAAGTATTGTTATAAGTTTTATCTTTCCATATTTTTGTTTGACATGAATATGTGTAGATAATCCTTTATTTAGATTTTAGGGCTTATGTGATTGTCTTGGATGCATGTTTAGGCAATTAAATCGATCAATATTTTAAATTGGTTTATCAATTCTTGTGTTTTTTCTTAATAAGATTAAATTGGCCATTTGATTAGGTTTTCATAATTAAGTAATTTGAGACTGAAAAGTGAAAATTGATTAATGGATTTAAGAATTGATAATATGGATTTTTAATTGCGTCTGAAAAGAATAATTTAATTCATAGGAATAAATCTGATGTTTTTGGGAGTTGTTAATTTTTCTAGAGACCAAGATGATATAAGAAATTGATAATCTACTTTATAAATTGCCTAACCCGGGGATTTTTAATATTGTTCTAATGTTCCACCATAATCAATAGTTTAATTGATCGATTGATTTTCCTTGCAAGCTATCCTTGACATGAACTTGCCCTGAAATCTGATCTTTTCTCTAGTGTCTTAAAAACTATGTTCTTAAATCTCAGCTTCAATTTAATTATCTTGCAAAATCAGTTTTAAGTTTCAAAACCCATCTAAATTTCTATTTACTTAGACAACAAACCGAAAACAAATGTTTCAGTATATGAGATGTTCGCTTTTACAATCTCCGTGGGATCGATAATTTAAACTTGTCACTACTCTATAAGTATCATAAAAAAATAGTGATCACTACTCCAAACTTTACCCGGTGTGATTTCTCATAGATGCAATTCTCACAGAAATCTAGCTCTCTAATGTTATCCCCGAGCAACGTATTTTGCTTCGATAACTCCTGCAGCCCCCTCTCACTAACGTGACCAAGTGGCCCGTGCCACAATACTGACTTGTCAACCATCACTATCGAAGTCACCCCGATCATCGTGCTCCCCATCAGAGTGTAAATATCATTCCTTTGAGCCCCCTTTATCAAGACCAAGGATCATTTGCAAACCTTCAAGGTCCCAGCTTCCATCTTGATCGTGTAACCCAGTTCGTCGAATATCCTCAAAGAGATCAAGTTTCTCTTAAGCTTCAGAACATACCTTACACCTCGAAGTACTCTTTATGTATTATCGTGCATCTTAATCCTCACCGATTCCATTCCAACCACCTTGCATGGTTTATTGTTACCCAGAAGAACACTCGAGTTCTCCTGCTCCTCGAACCCTTCGAGCCATGACTTATTAGGTGTCATGTGGAATGTACAACCTGAATCCATTATCCATTCCCTCTCCGAGCGCTCATTCAAAATCACCAATGCCTCTTTAGAGTCATATTCCTGCTCAGCAACAGCTACATTCGTGCTTTGTCTGCCTCTCCGGACAATCTCTTTTGATGTGTCCCTCCTTTTGGCAAAGAAAAAACTTGACCTTCGACTTCGCCTTTGATTTTGGCCTCGACCTCTACCTCGAACTACCCCTGTTGGAGTTCCTCATCTCTAGTCTTCCTCGAGCCGCTCGCACCACCAGGCCTTCTCCATGAGAGTTCTCTCGCTCCTCGTTCTTCTCATTCAATTCTTTCAAACTTATAGCAGACTGAACCTTATCCATGGTCAAAGACCCTTTTCCATACATTAAGGCTTCCTTGAAATTCGAATAACTTTTGGCAGTGCACTCAACAACATCAACGCCTGATCCTCATCACCTATCGCCACATCGATATTTGTCAGATTGAGGATCAACTAATTTAACTCGTCGAGTTGCTCATTGATCGATCTTCCCTCTTGTATCTTAAATGAATACGATTGTTTAAGATAGAGCCGATTCGCCAGAGACTTCTTCATATATAAGGATTTAAGTTTGGTCCATACTTCCGCTGATGTCTCCTCCTTCGACACCTTTCTCAGCACCATATCTCTGAGACTCAGAATCAGCGCACTGTGCGCCTTCTCCAGTGTATCTTTCTTTTGTTGCCCCGTCATCGTGTTGGGTAACCCCACCTCTTTCTTCAAGGCACCATCCAAGCCTTGTTGTACAAACAACGCTTGCATCTTCAAATTCACAAACAAAAATCATTCAATACTGTAAAGCGCTCCACCTCGAACTTGACTGAACCAATCACAATCCTTCTATCCACGTTCACCGCACCAATTTGTTGTGAATTGAAGCGATTGGAGACACAAATAACAAACTGAAATTAAATAACACAAAGAATTATAGTGGTTCGAGCTATGATCTACGTCCACTCTTCAAGCCTCCTAGGTGATGATATTATTATGGTGAAAAAAATACAAAGTATGTGACAAATACAATTGGTGGGGAGCAGGAGTATATATAGGGAGATATTCCTAGATACATAAGGAAAATAAAACCTAGATATGGTACGATATATCTAAATCTAAATCTATCTCTAATAGATTTATTCCTATCCAAATCTAATACTGATAAGGATAAATCTTGTCCAACAAGGAAGCAAGATATGCACCATATCTTTTCTATATCCAGTCAACTCGAACTGCTCATCAAGTTCCTCGACCTACACTGCTCAACCCACTTTTGTCGAACTACAATCGACCCAGCCTCATAGACCCACTAGCGAACTACTTTTCGAGCTAGATATTGAGACTACTCCAACATGGTGGATAGATGAGCTGCCCGCGACTGCGATTGATCGTACGACATCACCTTGTAACGAGTTATTAATTTCCAACCTGCGTGGTTGAAGACTGGAAGTAAGACATTTAGCTCCGAATCACTATAAAAATCTCGTGTCATTTACCAGCTTAATTTTTCTTGCTCTGTTTTATTTATGCTCTTGAGTTGAAATCCAACAAGTCTTCAAGTTGGTGTATATTTTGCAAAATCAATTAAGTAAAAATTCGAGTTTTCAGGATCAAAACTAACCAATCACAGCTAATAGATGAGAAAAACTCTTGCTTATCTTCATATATTTTCCTTCTGTTAGAGTACGTTATCCTTTGATTTTGGGATCAACATTTTTGTATATATAGAAAGAGTTTTAGTGTCAAATATTTAAAATGGTTTTTAATAAATACACCCTTCGTCCCGTTTAAGATGTCTCATTTACTCTTGGCACAGTTACCAATGTTTGTAAATGTAGTGGAGTTAATATGTTATCGGTGAGTGTGTAAAAAATTATTATTTTAGGAAATGAGACAAATAGATGGAACATACCAAAAAAGGAAAATGGGACATCTTAAGTGGGACGGAGGGAATACTGTATAATTTCATTATAAATGTTCTGCTGATCAAATTTTGTTATATTTATTTTGCTATTTTACCAGTTAAGTACAAATCATGTGTAAATATTCTTTAAAAAAGGGTTTTTTAATTGATCTCTCTGATAGAAAGAATAAGTTGATACGTATATTTTGGGCTTTTTCTTGCTGTAAAATTTATATTTGTATATGAAGCATGACAAAATTACAAAAAAAATATATATAAGAAATTGAAGAAAGAAAAAGCTTTAAATCCGAAATATTAATGAATTTTTTAACACTCGGTTGTTTGGTTCAACTGTTGAAAATCACTTTGAGTAGGAGGATAATAGTAAATGGAATGAGTATGAGTTTAGATTTGAGAATCATTTTCAGTTCTAATGTTTGGTTTATGAAATAAGTTTGAAAATAATTTTCAATTCTACGATTGATTTTTCAAATTTATAGGTTTAGAAAAAAAATTAAATACTATAAAAATAATAATTAACTTAATAATAAAAATTTAGAAAATAAAATCATATTAAAAATAAATAAATAATCTATTTATCTTCTTTATTTTATAAAAATAAAAATGAGATACAAACTAAAAGATTAATTTAATAATAATAATATTATTATAATATATTAAAAGAATAATAAATAATTAAAAAATATTTAATATTTTAATCAGATTGTATAATAATATAATTATCATAATATTATAAAAAATAAATAAGAAAATAATTATAATTAATATGAAATAAATAATTTTGGTAATGAGAAGGAAATCCATCATTTGGAGTTTTTTGGTGATTCCCAAATATTTGGGTATTGTTCACATTCCTTTATTTTCATATCTTTCAAAGCTTCATCCAAATGATGAGTTTTGGAATCATTCCATTCCCTTATTTCGAAATTCATTAACAAAGGCACAATCAAATTTTAGATGGAAAGAGATGGCATTTTTGTTTACTCTGAAGCAAAAATTGAGGAACCGATTTTCTTGACTATTAATATTTTTTTAAATGATGTAAAATAATAACTTTGTAACAAAAAAAAGTCTTAAATCCTATTTAATATTTAAAAAACTCAAAATATATATAGATATAGATATTCGGTTTTGGGATTATTGGCAAAATGAAACAAAAGTAGTTGTTTGGTCATTCATTTAAAATATATTGATTTATCATTGAATAACGTTTGTTGCGAGACAAGATTAATATTTTAGGACCGACGATCTCTATCTTCATGTATTCATTCTAATTTAGTAGTTTAATTATATACTTCTCTTAATATGATAAGATTGACAAGGTTGAAAATATTGTTTCCTACTTGAGTATAATGGTAAAAGTATCTTACTTATAATTGAGGGGTAATGAATGCGAGCTTTCTAGAACATCTTGATATACGAGTGGTTTGTGTATTTATATTAATGCATTACTATTAAAAAAAAGGCTGAGGATATTAGGAAACGTAATTTATTGAGCCTGATTGATATATTTGTTTTATAAAACCCATTTTCGAAGTAGGATAACTAATACTGTTGATATTCATATCTACACATAAATAGGGGTGAGCAAAATCGAACCAAACCGTAAACTGGCGGTTTTGGTTCGGTTTATATATCAAATTCGGTTCGGTTCGGTCTTTATTTTTTGAAACTGCCAAAATTCGATTTGGTTCGGTTTTAACCGAAATATGACGGTTCGATTCGGTTTGAGTGGTTCAGTTTGGTTTTGGTTCGGTTTGGGCAATTTGGTTATGAATTTGTGGATTTGAGCTTAGATATATGCTAAAGTTGTGGATTTATATTTGTAGATTTGGTACATTTGGATTGTTTTCAAGTTTATGTGTGTTGGAATATTAAATATATATGTTTTAATTTAAGTATTTTGTAAAAATGTACCTAATATTTTAGTAAAAACCGAAATCGAAACTGCCGGTTTGATTTGGTTCGGTCAAAACTACCAAACCGAACCGAAACCACCAATTCGGTGCGGTTCGGTTTCGGGTAAGGAATGTGGGACTTAACCTTGAAGAAGCTGATTGGAGAGGGTAAGGAATGTGGTGGTATGTACTTCTTGGAGCCTATCAACAACCGTCGTCGGGTGTTTTCTTGCAAGATTGACGCAGACACATGGCACAAGAGGTTAGGACAAGCTTCAAAAGAAAAGCTTTAAGAAATTTGTGAGATTAGTAATAGTGTTTGTGACTCTTGCATAAGAGCTAAACAACCTATAATTCCCTTTCCGTCGAGCACTATTCGAACTTATTGTTGCTTCGATTTATTACATTGTGATATTTGGGGTGGATACAAAACACCTTCTCTTATGGGCGCATACTATTTCCTTACTATTGTCGATGGTTTTAGTAGAGGTGTATGGGTTTATTAGATGAAATTCAAGTCTGAAACAAGCACATATCTCAAAATGTTTTGCAACATGGTTAAAACACAATTTGGGAAGCATGTCAAACGCATAAGAAGTGACAATGGAGGGGAATTTTAATCAAGAGAGATGATGGAATACTATGCTGAAAACGGGATACTCCTTGAAACCTCATGTGTACACACGCATCAACAAAACTGAGTTGTTGAGAGGAAACATAGGCACATCTTGGGAGTTGCTAGAGCCCTGCGGTTTCATTCCAATCTACCTATTAGTTTCTGGGGGGAATGTGTGCTCACGGCAACCCACATCATTAACCGTCTGCCTTCCAAACTACTAGGAAATTGAACACCCTATAAGATCTTGTTTGGAAAGAAGCCGACCTATGAGAACTTGTGGGTCTTCGGGTGTTTGGTGTGTGCCAAATATGTAGGAAAGGAGAATGACAAATTTGGTGAAAAGAGAAGAAAGTCGGTCTTCATAGGATACCCACATGGACAGAAGGGATACACAGTGTATGATTTACAGCATAAGAAGGTCCATGTTTCAAGAGGTGTAGTTTTCTTTGAGGACGTCTCTCCTTACAGCATTGTCCAGGAAGAAAAGAAAGAGGCAGTAGAGGGACGTACAATTCAGGAATCAGATGATCTTCAACGTGAGCTCATTGAAGAATCAGTTGAAGAAGCACAAACAACAGATAACACAAGTGAAACTCAAGAGAATAACGAAGAAGAATTCATCCCACGCTGCAGTGAGAGCACAAGAAAACGACCAAGTCACTTGAGAAATTACGAAGTTGACTCACCACATTCCATAGATCACACCCGACTCGACTCCAATTCAGCAACTTCGATGGTACATCCCATAACTAATTATGTTGCATATGATAATTTCTCATCTACTCACATGGGTTTACTAGCCTCTATTGATGCTAAAAATGAACCGCGAACGTACTCTCAAGCTGTGAAAGTTGATGAGTGGAGAGAAGCCATGAGAAGGGAGATTGCGGCTCTTGAAGAAAATAGAATTTGGGAACTTGTCGAACTACCAGCAGGAAAGACAACTATTGATTCAAAGTGGGTGTATAAAATAAAATACAAACCCACAGGTGAAGTAGAAAGGTTTTAGGCCGGCTTGTCGCTAAGGTATTCACCCAAGTACCTGTCATTGATTTTCACGAGACTTTTGCCCCTGTGGAAAAGCTAGTTACCATGAGATGTTTGGATGCGATTGGTGTTAAGAAAGGCTGGTTGATACACCAACTGGATGTCAATAATGCCTTCCTGCACGGAGACCTCGTGGAAGACGTGTATATTAAGTTGCGACAAAGCTTTGCGAAGAAAGGAGAGACTAGGGTATGCAAGCTTCGCAAGTCGCTATACGGACTAAAGCAGGCCTCGAGGAGTTGGTATGAGAAATTAACTGGAGCTCTCACCGAATATCTTGACAAGAGATTCAACATAAAGGATCTTGGCCCATTAAAACGTTTCTTGGGTATTAAGGTAGCTCGATCACGGAGTATGATCGTAATGAGCCAGCAGAAGTATGCTTTGGATATTCTGCGAGATACAGGAATGGAAGGATGCAAACTAAGTCGCATGCTGATGGAACAACAACTTAGGTTAGACCAGGCCGATGAGAGTCCCACAGTCGATGAACACCATTATAGAAGACTCATTGCGCGTCTTCTTTATCTTACGGTAACAAGACCAAATATTCATTATGTCATCAATATTTTAATTTAGTCATTATCTTCCCCGAAGTAGGTTCATCTTAATGCAGCCATGCGCGTGCTCCGATATGTATTGAACCATAGGACAAAGAATATTCTTACCGGTAGATGTGGACTTGTCTTTAAAGGCTTATTGCGACTCGGATTGGGGCACTTGCCCGATGACAAGACGATCACGAGGAGGTTACATTATCAAATTTGGAAAAGCCCCTATCTCGTGGAGCACTAAGAGACAATGCATGGTGTCACGATCCTCTGCATTAGCCAAGTATCAGGAAATGGCAAGCACAATCAATGAAGTGGTTTGGCTACGTTGGTTATTAAGTGAGTTAGGAGAACAACAGATTGAGCCAACTGGTTTGTATTGTGACAACCAAGCTGCACGACATATTGCATAGAACCTGATATTTCATGAGCAGACAAAGCATGTGGAGATGGATTGCTATTTTGTCCGTGAGAGAGTTGATTCGCAAGATGTTGAGCCACGAGAAATATCAACCGCCGAATAGATAGCTGACATTTTTAGGAAACCATTGGGTGCGGATATCTCGTACGCAAGTTGGGGGTTCGAAATCATCACCTTCCAACTTGAGGGGGTGTTGATATTCATATCTACACATATATGTTCGTATATATGAATATTTTCCCATCTATATCTCTCTCATATCTAGACGATATCTTCGAAGATGTGATCGTATCTCGCCAAGAAGGAAGTTCCGGATTGCATGCCATATTTACGTAGATATAGATATTTTTGTTTTATCAGCCATGTAATTATGTGAATTAATGAATATTTTGTTATACCAAAATTCTACATACTACATCTGTTCCGATTATTTATCACGTGTTACTATTTTAGAGTGTTCCAATTACATGGTTTAATTTCTATATGTGGTATTATTTTTCTAGTAATTTACAAATGTACCTTAAATCATTTGGGAAAATGAGAACATTAAAAGTAAAATTATAAAAAAAGAGATTAATTAATGCTTTTAAATTAGGGTAATATTATAATTTTTTTTTTAAATATTATTTTCTTAAATAACTTTTTATAAATGTAGCAAAATCAAACTAGATAATTTAATTTTTTAGTCATTTTATCAACTCATTTCAAAATTGGCAAAAAGTATATATTTTAGTTTTTTTCCCAAGTGTCAGTGTTTTCTTAGATTAATGTCATTTTTCTTTTTCAAATACTATAATTAATAAAAAAATATATTAAATATGAGAGAGAATGTGAGTATTTGTGTGTAGTGCGTGTGAGATAATGAGCAAGATCTGGGTGCGAGTATATATATATATATATATATATATATATATATGGAGTGAATTTCATACTAAAAATTGGTTTGTACTAAATAGGAATGAATCTACACCACTCATCTCAAAAAATTAATGGTTGAGATTAAAATATTTTTTCAGATTTCATTCTTTTTTGCTTTATAAATCATGCTTAATCGAATTAAGCATAATTTATAAAGCACTTAAGCACGAACGAAAATTATGTTTGGTTTTTTAATCTTTGATGTTTTAATCTCAACCATTGATGCTATCAATTCAATAACTCAGATTCATTCATATTTAACACAAACTTATATTTTAGTACATAAGTGGATCTCTCTCTCTCTTTATATATAAATGATGATAAATCTGAGTGCAACCCGAGAGCAACTTGGGTCCAATAAAAAATAAATAAATAATGGTCAAACTGGAAGCGACTGGTGCCCCAGAACGATCTAAATTTATAAAAAATTAAGAAATATATATATGTAAATATAATGTCAATTTAAGGCGACCTAATTTTAATTTTTTATTTTTATTTATTGATATTACATTTGTTTATTAAATTAATTAAAAACTGAATTTAAGTGACATATTTGACATAAGTCTAAAATTTTTTGCCTTCAAATCAAAATTGTATTTTAAACTGTATTTGAGATGTGTGCATAATAGTGGTCTAATTCATTATGAATTTAATAATTTTTGCTACTTTAAGTAATTAAGACTATAAGAATCAATAATATTTAGTTAATAAACAATTGAAAATTGGGGTGTATTCCTTTAGTTTTATGTGGATTAACGAAAATTATATATCTAATAGATTATGCTAGTTTATAACCGTATTCTATTTTTTGTTTCAGTAAAAGTTTCCAGGAATCATATGAAATTAATATTTGTGAAATGGTTAGGAACCAAATAATTGTCTCTTATTATTTTATATAATCCAATGGTTGGCTGCGGATTCCATCAAAACTTTATTGTTCAATTATGGGGCTTAGTGGAATTAATTGATAAATATTTTAATGAATACGAAGCAATATATATAAAATCCCGTCAACAAATTTCGTAGAAGCTACAGGCCGTGACTGTCGGTGCCAAATCCCAAATGAACTTGAAATAATCTACATTGTAATTTACATATTTTTAAAAATAATTTATATACATATTCATAGAGCAAAAATCTATTATAGCAATTTGGTTAAATATACTTTAGTAAATAACAATCCTTATGAAATACTCCAAAAAATAGCAAAAGCACTTTTTCATCAATTTTTCTTCCATAAATACCCTTCAATTATTTCTCTTTCAATTATAATTGTTTTTATTTCTAATATTTTCATATTTTTTTTTTATTTCTAATACACATTTCTAATTCTATGTTTTAACATTATATTTTATCATTTATTTCTGTAACTACTGTTTTTAATTCTTGTATTTGTTTATTTAGTTGTGTTATTTGAATATCTGAATGTAATGTTTGTCTTTTTAGTGGCTCTGGCCATTTATTTTGGCTTATATTACTTGTACTAGCTCTTGCTTGTTCTATGATGTCTTTTGAGACTGGTGTATTATTTTGAATTCTTTGAGATGAACTTCGTTGAATGAATTTTTGTAGGCTATTATCTTTTTTTATTACAGTACTTGTAGTACTTAATAGTTCGTCTGTATATATTCTATCTCTATGTTGAAAAATTATACTTAAATTACTATTAGTTAATGCATAAGATACTTTGTAACTTACAGTAAATGGTATGTCTAAGGATTTCATTAAATCTTTTTTAAGAAAATTACATCGGACTCCAATTGCATCACTAAAGGTTTGTGTTTGGAAAGGAATTCCATATTGTAATGCAACATTGAATTTAATGATGTCAAAACCTAGATTGCCATCTATTTCTCCTATAATTTTATCTTTTTCATTCAAAATTCTATTGTCAACAATTTGTAATTGTACGGGTGTGTCTATTGCTGTGAAATAAGTAGATTTTACTATTATTTGTATTATTCCAATATGTATGTATCCTAATTTCTTCTGATCTCTTTTAGGTATTTTTTCTATTTTTTCTTTATTCATTATGTATGCTTGGAATTCATAATTTGCTTGATTCATGTATACTAATGATTCTTCACTCATTAATCCATAGTAAACTATATTTTCTCGATTTAATATATTTGATATTTTTTTATTAAATGTTGGAATTTCTATACTTTCTTTGGAATTAAGTGTTAATTCTCCTTTTTTTCGTACTTTATTTATTATTTTCTTATCGAATATTATATCAGACAAATATTCTCCAATTGATTCTGTTTTTATTATTTCTTTTATATCTTCTTTATCTTCTTGATCTTGCCTCGAGCTTTCTCCCTTTTCAAAAATATTCATAGTAATTGTTTAATGTTTTCTTTATATAAATTTATTCGTGGGATTTTAAATTTTTCACCTTGTATTTTTAGTATTAATTCTTTACTTTTTATTTTATAATTAAAGTTTTCTAGAAAATCTATTCCTAATATTATTTCTTTTTGTTCTTGTTTAGTTCTTCCATCAATTGGTATTTCTATTTTTACTGAGAGTGTCTTACTAAAAATAATATTAATAGATGTATATTTAGTGTTTCGTACTGGAGTTCCTTCGAGAGTAATATATGTTACTTCTAGATATAAATCATAAATTTATGTTGCTAGATCTTCACTTATAAAACTTGTAAAAGATCCTGTGTCTATTAATGCAACAGCTAATTTTTTGTTTATACTTGTTAGTATATGATATTGATTATAATTATTATGATCTAATTTAACTTCTATGTTCTTCATATCATTTATTACTCTGTCGAGCCTGCTATATGTTGTCACAACGATATAGGTTGCCACTTTGACATTTCATGCTTGATATGTTGAACTGTGTTAAAAAGTTTTGTGAATTCATACCTGAAATGTTTCTTCTTCAAGATCTCAAGATCAATTCGGCAAGATAGCTTCTTCGCTGTAGCCTTCTTCAGATCCACCAGAGATCATATGTAGAGAAAGAAACTTATCATATATGAAGGATATGTTACAATAGGAAGTGTGTCCTCTCCTAATGAGAGAGCCACATTATTTATAGGCGACGAAAGGTCTGCCTTTTACATAATTACCCTTGGAGGGGTACCACTACACATGGAGGGGTACCACTACACACAGTAGAATCTAATAATTTACATAGTAGTTACAAAAGAAAAGAAACAAAAGTACAGAAATAGTGATGTCTTTTCACATCTTTTTCTCTTCTATTGTCTCAAAGTCTGCATCTCCGTCGGTGCTTGGTGTACATATGCTACAGGCATGATCTCCAGGAAATTCTTCTATCAGTCTGATACAAATTTCTTGCTTTATTTCTGGAGTGTATTCGAAATCAATTCCTTGTAAATCTCTTAGGAATTTTTCTATATATTTCTGGCTTTGAATATCTACTTCTTTCTCCCTTGCTTGCATGCTCCATATAATTACTGATTTTGAAATATAATTTGTTCGTGCTCGAATCTTGATTCCTCGTAGTAGTATCAGGACATAATTATTTAAAAATTGTTGTATGATATCTTCATGCTTTGTATCTCCAATAGTTGGGTAGTTTTGATTGCTTACTCCTATCTGGCATAATTGTATGGCTGGTTGTCTAACTTGTCCTGCTTGCTCTCCTTCATTGAAGAATAGTGGATATGTTGCAAATATCTTCAGAAATCCTTCCCTTTGCTTTATTACTCCTGAATGATATTGCTGGATAGCCTTCTTCATATAGTTTGGAAAGTATCGAAATATATCCATGTTTCTGAAGTATATTGTACTTATAAGTCCGCTTTGGAACATCATATATGTATTAATTGGATCTGCTTCAGGTAAAACAATTGCCTTGGGCCCTTGAAATGTGCCTTCAATAGGGTATATGCTTGAGAGTTTGTCTGTTGTTGTATAGTTAATCAAGAAATTATATTCTTGATCAAAAATTGCTTTGGTTAGTTTTGTTAATTCTTCCCGTTCTTGTTCAGTAGGGATAGAATTTATTGTTAGTGGTTTGTTATTAGGGATTCGCCCTAAACTTGTCATTCTTGATTGAAGTGGTTGTCCTGGCATTGCTGCTTTTGCTGCATAAGTACTTCGGTACTCTGTTAGTGCATTTTTTGCTTCCTGTAGGCTAGGGTATTTTTTGTAGATGATGCCGCTTTGGTTGTTGATGAAGATCGCTGCTTTGCTCCAGTCATCATATATTCCTGTGTTTAAGCCATTAAAAATAACATAGTATGCTTTAGCTCTTTCTTCTTCATCAAATTTTTCTTTAGATCGAGATCCACCAGTTGCCTGTTCTTCTGTCTTTGATTTATCCTTGATTGTTGCTGCTGGAAAATCTTCGGTTGATTTGTCACTGGATGAGTTAAGCATTAATTCTATTGTTTGTGCTTCTTTATCTGCTTGGCTTGCTTCCTTTTGTAATTGTTGTGCTTGCAAACGAAGTTGTTTTGCTTTTTCTAATAATCTTTCTCTTTCTGTTTTCAGGATGGATCGTACTCCTTCCATTCTCTTGTTAATGTATCTGCTAGATTGTTTTCTTTGCCTGAAATGTGTAAAGATAAGAAATCGTGTTGTTGAGCTTCAAGGCTCCATCTAAGCAATCGACCTTTATTATACGATTCTTTTATCTTGTATTTTGTAAAGTCTTTTGTATAAGAACTGTCCGTTTGATATATAATTTTTTTTGGTTGTAAGTCCAATTTGAATTTTCGTAATGCTTTTATTAATGCAAGTGTTTCTTTTTCATGGACCGTATAATTCTTCTCAGCTGGTTTAAATGTTCCTGATGCCCATTTCGTTAATAATATATTCTGAAATTGTTTTAAGAATGTTTTTACTTCAGATGGTTTATTATTTGTGATAAATATTTTGAAATCATTATAAACACCTGGGATTGCTTGAAGGACTGCTCCCCAAGTATCTTGACTTGCGTCAGTATTTAGAATGAGTAAATCATTTGGTTTTGGTAGATATAATTTTGGAAGATTTTTACATAACTCTTTTAAAGCTTTTACAGCTTGTGTTGCACTAATTGTCCATTTCCATAGAATCTTTTCTGATATCATTTCTTGTAGTAATGCTCGATCTTTTGAAAGTTGTTTTATAAAACCCTTTTCACCAATATAGGTTAAACACCCAAGAAATTGTTGTATCTGATTTCTATTTTCTAATTTATCTGGAAATTTATTAATTTTCTCTAATAAATGTTTTTGTGGTTCTATGTATCCCCCTTTTAAAATCTTCATTCCTAGGAATTCTACTTCTTCTAATGCTATCTTTGTTTTTTCTTTACTTAGAATTACTCCTTTTTCTTTTAGTTGTAATAGAATTTTTGCAACTTGATTTAAATGATGTTTTCTTGTTCCTAAAGTAAAAATTATAATATCGTCTATATATGCCAGACTTATAGATTCAAACCCCTTAAGATTATTATCCATAAATCGTTGATAGATACTAGGTGCTTGTTTTAATCCAAATGGCATAACTGTAAATTGATATTGATTTTGTGGTGGACAACTAAATGTTGTTAAAGGTTTAGTATCCTTATGTAATCGTAACTGCCAATATCCTGATTTTGCATCAAGGGTTGTGAACCATTCTGCCTTTTTAATTTTATTAAAAATATAATCTCGCCTAGGTAATTTGTATGCATCTCCTCTAGTGGCTTTATTCATTTCTTTATAGTTTATAAACATTCTTCTTTTTCCCCGTTTAATTTCATTATGATTTTCAACATAAAATGCTGGTGCACTATGTGGACTTATGCTTGGTTCTATAATTCCCTTTTCTAATAATTTTTCTGTTTCTTCTTTAAATTCTGCGGCATCTCTTTCTGTATATGGAATTCTATTTGGTACATTTACTTCTTTATTGGGATCTATTAATTCTATCCTAACTTCCATTGTATTTGTATTTTTAATAGGGTCTAAAGGATCTTGACTACTTATTTCGTCGAGGATTTTCAAGACTTTTATTTCGATTTCTTCGTGAATGTACAGAATTAGTTGATTTTTAAGTTCATGGATAATTTTTCCTTGTAAGAAGGAAAGTGTAGTATATATCTTTGTTGTAACTAAATGTCTACGTTGGTTTTCCATTGCTGGACAACGTAGTTTTACTCTATCAATTTCTTGAATAAAAGGGTAATATTTTTTAAGAAAATTGTTTCCTAGTATTAATGGTACTCCTGTATCTTGTTTGTATAAGGTGTCTAGAGGGAATTTTCTTCCTTCAATTAGTATTACAAGATCTTTTGCTCTATCATTTATTTGGATAATTTTATTATTAGCAATTTTTACTTGTATTGGTTTTTCTAGTGTTGACCAATATTTTGCTGGTAACATTGTTTCTTGTGCAAGGCATATAGTTGCACCAGTATCTATATAAGCAAAAGTATATTTATTAAATAGTTTTACTTTTATAAATGTACTATTCTTGTTCATCACTACTTTCTGTATAGTTGAAACTTTCATCAGATTCAGATTCTATGCTATATGTATCGAATTTTATTTCTTCGCGTTCTTCGTATATGTCTTCTATAGGTTCGAGCCCTAAAGAGTATATAAGTTTTATTTTATTTTCTTTATACAAGTTTTTCTTTGGACATTCATTAGCATAATGACCAAATTCTTGACATTTCCAGCATCTACATGTCTTCTTTTCTTTCGAGTTTTTCTTATTTCTTGTGTTTTTATCATCGTATTTTTTGTACCTCCTCTGATATTTTTGTTTCAATGGTTTTTTAAATGTTCTATATTTTTTATATTGAGGGTAATATTGTTTTTTATATCTTCTCTTTCTTTTTGGTTTACATCCATATTGATGTGGAATTGTTTCAAGTTGTTTACAACATCGTATATTTATTTTTTCTAAATATTTTTCTTCGGTTTTTCTCATACACAATTCATCTCTATATTCTAATGCATATTTTTCTATTAATCCTAATGTTTCTTTTGTTTTAGTTTTTGTTGGGTTTGTTAATTGTATATTTATATATTTTAACATTGCTGGTGGTAGTTTACTTTTTACTATATCTAATAGGCCAGTTCTATCTGATGTTTTATAATAATTTTCTTTTATTTGGAAAAAGAAATTTTCTATAAGACATGGGTCACAGAGAGCCATATTACTTAGTATTTTTATAATATGTGATTTTTCAAATTCTCGTGCTGTTTCTGTTTCATCTCCAAAAAATTCTGCAAATATTTCTTTGGTTAATTATTTTAGAAGGTCAAATTTAGCTTCTTTTGATGTATCTTGTTTAGCATAGTTACTATAATTACATGGCGTTGTACGTAACCAGACTGATAATTGTCCTGTAGCTTTATACATTATATATGTTAAAAAATCTTCTAGTGGTAATTTGCTAATTGTATCATCATCAGTTTGGACTATCATTTGGAATTGATTTATCCATAACATAATTAAACTTGATGCATTTGATGCACAATCTATGTTTAATACTCCACTACTTATACTTCTTTCTTTCTGAATGTATGACGGTGGAATATTCTTTTTATATTTTCCTGTTGTATATGTATAATCATTTTTATACATATAATCAACAAAGTTTTTTTCGTATTTATTTGGTCGTGTTTCATTGCTTGTAGAAGCATTTTCTTGTCGCTTATTATAATCTTCTTTTTTACGTTTTTCTTCTTCTTCTTCTTCTTCCATATTTAATGTTGGATTTTCATCATCACTATCTATTCCATAGATGATACCTTGAGCATCTTCTTCATCAATTCTCGCAACCTTTAAATCATGTATTTGTAATTTGTCTATTAATTTTGATAATTTTTCTATTTCGTTTATCTTCGAATTGGTGGTATCCATTTATGTGTTAAATTTATAGGTTCATTTTTTACTAATTTTCTAGTTGTCCCTTTTGTTACTAATTCTTGTATTAATTCTAATGCCTTTTTACATTCAAGATATTTTTCTTTTCCTGTTAATATTTCTTCATTATCTAATTCTCCTTGTTCTTTTAGGAAATTTATTAAATCTTGGTATTTATATTTTCGTATTTTTTTTCTTTATTCGATTTATTGAATTAATTCTTTTTGATTTTCTTTAATTATTTCTATTAATGTTAATATTAAATTAGATACTTTTGAATTCCCTTCTGTGATGCGGTTATTAGAATTATTAATTGTTGTTCTAATTCTTCTAATAAAGCTTCTAATCGAAACATTTCATATATTTCATTTTCTACTCTATGAAATTCTATTAATTGTTTTGTAAGCTTTATAGTTTCTTGAATTCTTAAAATTTCTTTTTTTAGTACTATCATCTCAAGATTGCTTATTGTGACAAAGTAGTTTGTCGTAATTGTAATGTTTATGATTTTTATTAATATTGCTCATTTGTTCTTTCAGGCTCTGATACCAAAATTGTTTATGAGGATTTTTGGGAATTTTGATTAATCGTGTAGACGAAATTTCATTTTGTGTAAATGGAATTAAATTAAGATAAATATAAAAGGAATACATAGGAGGGTATAATTGGAATTTCAACTTCATTCAAACCTTGGTCAAAGCACTTTTGCTATATTCTGAATGTTTTTATAAGAGTTGCTATAAGTTGAACTATACTTAAAAATTTTGCTAGTTAAAATTATTAAGTGCATATTTATATGTATGAAAAATGTGCATGTGGGCCATCATGATTATTCCAATTCCATGCCTTTATTGTGTCACGCTCTTTTGAATACTAAACAAAAAAAAAAAAAAAATCTCATTTTTCACGAGCTCTATTGCTTCAATTACATTACAAATTCGTATCTTATTACAATTCACTGATGTTATCGAAAGTAGCTCCAATCTTATTTGAGACAAAATGACACGAAAATCATGATAAGTTTAAACAAAATTGAAATATGTGGAAACTGCATTTTCCATGATCTAATTTGCTTTTGAAGTGGTGACTGAACACACTTGGTTGCTGCAGCTTGAAATAATAAGGAGGAAGTCGGTTCTTTGGAAAATGGCTAAGGAATTCAAAAGCGGGTTTCCACTAGTAAAGTCGCTGATATATATTAAATCTCAACAATATTGACACGTGGAGGAAGGGCATTGGACGTGCGTGGGAGAAGTGTCATATTCTTGTTGAGTCGTCTTCTTCGGGGGGATTCTGATTCATTCTTCTGGGTTTTCAGAGAGAGAAAAATTAGAGAGCTTAGTTCAGTGGCAATCTCCATTGATGAGATTGAGTCTTGTATTTTTTGTGAAATCCTGTACATGAAAACACTCACCATACATAATGAAATCCCTCTTCACCCTCCGTGGATGTAGGTTGCAAAACCGAACCACGTAAATCTCTAGAGCTTGTGTTCTTGATTGTGTTCTGTAATTGTGTGCTTGCATCTCTGATGTGTGTGTTCGTCGTTCATATCACGTGGCGCCGTCTGTGGGAAACAAGATCCGACGATGAATGTGAAATCGAAACCATCGGGCAAGCACGAGGAGAAGTGAACATCTGACTCAGTCTCTATAAGTCGGCCGGAACCCTAATCTGTTTTCTTGGTACTTCGTTGGAAGTTCTTGGTTACTTTCTCCCAGCATAGTATATGGTGGTGTTGCATATCTGTGTTTTGTGCATATATCTGTTCGGATTTTATCTCTGGGGATATTGAATAAGCTTCAAGAGTGAAGCTAAATCTCAAGACTGGGTTTCATGGCTGGTGGTCGGTTTGAGATTGATAAATTTTCTGGGAAAAACGACTTTGGTCTGTGGAAGATCAAGATCAAAGCCATTCTAACTAAGGAAGGGGTAGAAGATGCGATCCTTCTGGATCAAGATAAAGCGTTCCCTGGTGAGACGAAAGAGAAAAAGGAGAAACTAATGAATAGTGCTATGAGCACCCTGCTGCTCAGTCTAGACGACAAAGTGCTACGTGAAGTCTCAAGGGAAACAACTCCCGGAGGGCTATGGAAGAAACTTCAAAGTCTGTACATGACTAAATCTATCGCGTATCGCATATACATGAAGCAACGCCTGTACAGCTTCAAGTTTAGTGATGATAAAAACCTTCTCGACCAACTAGATGAGTTTCACAAATCAGTTGATGAACTGCAAGCGATAGGAGTTGTGATAAGTGATGAGGATCAAGCTGTACACCTAATAAATGCCTTACCAAAATCCTATGCTAGCATTCGAGATGCTATGGTGTACGGGAGATCCGAGGGATTAACTCTAGAAGATGTCCTCGCTGCAATCAAGCAAAGAGAGATGGAGAAGTTGGGCGAGAACAACGGACACAACCAAGCAGCGATGGGTCTATATGTAAAGAAGGAACAGAAGGGAAGGTTCCAAAAGAAACCTCAAACCTTCGACAAAGGGAACAACTATGACAGACCAAATCAATATCAAAAGAAAGAATATACAAAAGGAATTCAAACCCTATTTTCAGAAGAAACCCTATGGGTTCAATCAACCAATGGAATCCAAATCCCCGGGAGGTTTCATGGAGCAGAAGGTGTGTCATTATTGTAAAAAACCAGGCCATGTTATTAAAGACTGCTCCATTCTGAAGCAGAAGAATTCTTATCAAGGACGAGGGCCAAACGTAGTCAGGGCCACAGAGGATGCTCCTGATGAAATCCTGAACATCTTGGATTCCAAGGGTGATGAAAGTTGGATCCTCGATTCGGGCTGTTCTATCCACATGTGCCCGCACAAGGATTGGTTTGAACAACTAACCCTTAAGGAGATGGGGACTGTAATGTTGGGAAACAACAACATTTGCAAGATAGAAGGGATAGGATCAGTGAGAATATTGAACCACAAAGGAGAATCCAAGTTGCTTGGTGATGTGAGGTACATACCTCAAATTCAAAGAAACTTAATATCTCTAGGTACTCTTGAGGCTCGTGGGTACAAGTTTGAAGGGAGTAAAGGGATGATTACTGTCTGTAAGGATGAGGAAGTGATCCTAATAGGCAGAAGAGTTAACAGCATATACTACCTATATGCAACCACAGCTCAGGGAAAAATGAATGCAGTAACTTCAGTGGATAATAAAATGTGGCATCTAAGAACCGGGGCACATAAGTCAAAGGGGTCTAGAAGAATTAAGGAGACAAGGTCTAATTCAGTTTTCCCGGGAAGAAGATATCAGCAAGTGTGAGGAGTGTCTTCTTTCAAAGAGCAAGAAACTACCCTACAAGCTGATCAATTTCAGAAGCTCTAAGCCTTTGGATTACATTCATGCAGACTTGTGGGGGCCTTCCAGGACTGGAACCATGGGAGGTGGAAAATACTTCCTCTCAATAATTGATGATTACTCAAGGAGAGTATGGACATATATCCTGAAAACCAAGGATCAGACACCTCAGAGGATAAAGGAGTGGTGTGCTTTAGTTGAGAATGAAAAAGGGCTCAAGGTCAAATGCATAAGGACTGATAATGGCATTGAGTTCATCTCTGAAGAACTAGATTCATTCTGCAGATCCAAAGGGATCAAACGGCATAGGATAACACCACACAACCCATAGCAAAATGGCCTAGTTGAAAGGATGAATAGGACCCTATTGGAGAGGGTGAGGTGCATGCTCATTGGAGCTGGCTAGAGTAAGAAGTTCTGGGGAGAAGCTTTAGCTACTGCCACCTACCTAATAAACAAGAGCCCTACAACTACATTAAATTTCAAAACACCAGATGAGGTGTGGAATGAGAAACCCCCAGAATTTCAGCACCTTAGGCCATTTAGTTGTCTAGCCTATGCATACATAAAGCAAGATAAGCTAGAACCTAGAGCCTTGAATTGCATCATGCTGGGATACCCTTCAGGAACTAAGGGATATAGACTTTGGTGCATTGAAGATGGCAAGCAGAAAATAATAACAAGCAGGGATGTAGTCTTCAATGAAAACAGGATGCCTCTAGCCCAGAATAAGGAGTCAGTGGGTGCTGATTATGAGCAGCCCGAGATAGAAGAAAATAAGGTGAAAAGAAAAGTCACAACAGAAGAAAGAAAAGAGGATGACAGGTCTGATAATCAGCAGACTAAGCAAGCTCAAGAACAACAGCCAACAACTCAAGACTATTGGCTTACTAGAGATAGAGTTAGGAGGGAGATTCACCCTCCTAAAAGGTTTAGTGATGCTGATGTTATCTTTCTTAGCTTGAATATAGCTGAGAAACTCGAAAGTGAGGACCCAAAGTCTGTGGAAGAAGCCATGAACGGTTCAGAAAGCTTACACTGGAAACTAGCCATGGATGATGAAATGGCATCCCTGGAAAAGACCAAAACATGGAGTTTGGTTGATAAACCTTCCCATAAGGCCTGTATTGGTTGTAAGTGGTTGTTCAAGAAGAAAATTGAGAATGTGAACCCTCCACAAGTAAGATACAAGGCAAGACTTGTGGCAAAAGGATTCACACAGAAAGAAGGGGTGGATTTTACTGAGGTCTTCTCTCCTGTGGTAAAGCACTCATCTATAAGGATTCTCATGGCAATTGTAGTTCAATATGATCTAGAGCTGCACCAATTAGATGTGAAAACAGCTTTCTTGCATGGAGAACTAGAGGAGATTCTATATATGGATCAACCACCAGGGTATTATGTTAAGGGCCAGGAGAATAAAGTGTGTATCTTGCATAAATCACTGTATGGCTTGAAGCAAAGCCCGAGGCAGTGGAACAAGAGGTTTGACATGCACATGAAGAAGATTGGGTTCAGCAGATCTGATTTTAATAGGTGTGTATATTTAAAAGATGGACAAAATTCAAGCATCATCTACCTACTTCTATATGTAGATGATATGATATTGGCAGGAAAGTATCTAACAGATATAAAGAGAGTAAAAGCAGATCTTGAAGCTGAATTCAAAATGAAAGATTTGGGAGTTGCACGCATAATTCTTGGCATAGATATAATCAGAAATAGAGAGGTTAGAAGTTTGAAGCTGTGTCAGAAAAAACTATCTCAGGAAGGTGTTGGAAAGATTTGGTATACAACACTCTAGGCCCTTGTCCATTCCTATAGGGCAAGACATCAAGTTATCAGAAGCTTTGTGTCCCAATAATGAAGAAGAACAACAATCAATGAAGAGAATTCCTTATGCAAGTTTGGTTGGCAGCATTATGTACATGATGATATGTACACGGCCAGACATTGCATATGCTACTAGTATAACTAGTAGATATATGTCAAAACCTGGGAGACAGCATTGGCAAGCCTTAGTTGGTATTCTTAGATATTTGAAGGGCACTGAAAGTGTTGGGTTGAAGTTTAACAAGAGAGAGCAGAGCAGCTCGGAGCCTTTGATTGGGTTTGTTGATGCAGACTATGCTGCTAATCTAGACAATAGGAAATCTCAAACAGGCTATGTTTTTAATTTGTTTGGAACTGCAGTTGTGTGGAAATCTAAGCTGCAGTCAGTGGTAGCTCTCTCCACTACTGAGTCGGAATTTATGGCTATAACTGAAGCCATCAAGGAAGGGTTATGGCTAAAGGGAATTGCGAGTGAGTTGGGGGTTCAACAAGACAAAGTTACCATTTTATGTGACTCTTAAAGTGCACTTCACCTTACTAAAAATCAGGTATTCCATGACAAATCAAAGCACATTGATATGCGTTATCATTTTGTAAGAGACATTGTGGAGAAGGGGTTAATCTATATGGAAAAGGTGTCCACCATGGACAATGCTGCAGATGCTTTGACAAAAGCAATCCCTTCATCTAAGTTCAAGTATTGTTTGTAGTTAATGGGTGTGAGCTAACTGGATGGTTAGCTTATGTGCTCTGTGATGGAGCTGAGTAGAGGAGAAGGAGGTGATTGGAGTGTGCCAATCAGGAGGGAGATTTGAAGTGGTGACTGAACACACTTGGTTGCTGCAACTTGAAATAATAAGAAGGAGGAAGTCGGTTCTCTGGAAAATGGCTAAGGGATTCAAAAGCGGGTTTCCACTAGTAAAGTCGCTGATATATATTAAGTCTCAACAACATTGACACGTGGAGGAAGGGCATTGGACGTACGTGGGAGAATTATTATATTCTTGTTGAGTCGTCTTCTTCGGGTGATTCATTCTTCTGGGTTTTCAGAGAGAGAAAAATTAGAGAGCTTACTTCAGTGGCAATCACCATTGATGAGATTGAGTCTTGTATTTTCTGTGAAATCATGTACATGAAAACACTCACCATACATAATAAAATCCCTCTTCACCCTCCATGGATGTAGGTTGCAAAACTGAACCACGTAAATCGCTTGAGCTCGTGTTCTTGATTGTGTTCTGTAATTGTATGCTTGCATCTCTGATGTGTGCGTTCGTCGTTCATATCAGCTTTGTATGAGAGTTCAATAAGAGATAATCATTATGGTCAAACTTTATCTAGAAGAGGTAAGTATGGTGAACATAATTCATCCAATCACTGCACAATCTTTCAATTAATTAACAGAAAATTCTCTAATTTTTGTTTATTAGGTATGTATTGTTGGGCTCAAAAATGATTGAGCTTGAAAGAAATAGACCCAAGTCCAATAACGATGGCAATGACCTAAGAGGACGCACTCAAAGGGGCTCTACGACCTCCAAGTATTGAACATAACTAGGCCCAGGCCTAGCGCACTGGACCACGACCCAAGGGGATATACCCAAAGGAACTACACGACCTTCGGATGATAACCTCAGTCGGTCCCCAAAAGGAGATAAAATACCAGCAAGGTCCAGCTCCCAAAGTACACCACCCAGAACAACGGATCACTACATACCAGCAAGGGTCCTACTGAAGACCTCCACGACCTACCCAACATCCAAAGGGAATTCGACCTACTCCTCATAGCAAAGAACTACGGAATCAGCACGTACGACCTACCTGGAAGATCGGGAAAGGTAAGTACCAAGCCATACGTAACTCGGAAGACCATTGAGGACTCAAATCCAACTGCCCCCAAATGAATCGAAACTACCCCAGGGTTCCTCGCATCGCCTACTGGGGAGAGGTCAAACAGATAAGGGTCCGGACGCAGATAATTCGGAGGTCCGTTGAGGGACCGTAGCCCAACATCATCCAAAAAGAACGCATCCGCCAATCTCCAGTAACTACTTCCAAAGAAAAAGGAACTACCACAGAGTTCACCACACAACCCACTGGGGAGAGGTCAAACAGATAAGGGCCGGGCTGCAGATAATTCAGAGGTCCGTTGAGGGACCCTAGCTAAACAACATCAGAAAAGGACACAGATGTCTGTAGGAACTGAGTCTACAATAGGCGATGTGAATCGCCATTTATTTATTAACCCATATTCAATTTATGGATATGAAAATAAATGTTATGACAAACAGTAAATGCCCTATGCATGCTCCTATCTAATTTAATGCGTAGATTCAAAGGAATACCTCAACTCTTGCAGATTGAATAACGTCGGTAGTGGTTGATGTTGTTCCTACAGATCTAATCTTCTAATCTATTCCCTAGCTTGATCCGGAAATCTGGTGAGGATGCGCTACCGGATTGAAACTGCACTGGAGGAACTCAATTTCTCATTTCCCTCCTACTGTAGTAGCTGCCCCTCTCTCACTCTCTCTAGGGTTTTAGTTTTGAAACTTCAAAACTTGTGTGGGAAATGAGAGAACTGATCTATTTATATTAGATCTGGAGATTGGGCTATTAGGGTTTAATAAACCCTAATGGGCTCTCAGCATTATTGGGCCAAACCATAGATCAAATGCAAATAATAAAGTGGGTCCCCTATTAATTTATCCCATGATTAACCCCGAACATAATTAATTAATAAACATTAATTCATGTCACCAGAGAATTAATATTGATATACCCTTTTATTACCACGTTATTACGAACAGGTTGCATTGACTTGGTTAATCCCCATATTTAAGGTTTCAGACATTCATTCATTAATTCAACACATGACAATTAGCTGTAATTAATTAATCACTTATTATTCCTGAGTAGTACGACTCAACCCTTATCACTTACGCTTGAATCAATGATTTATCCTGCAGGACTTAGCATAATGAACCTCTTGAGCTTCCTAGGGAATGTCACCATCCTGAAACGAATATGGTTATCTAAATCCAGCCTGAGGAAACCCCACACAAACTGTCATCACCCAAGATATATATGAGTACATGTAAGATTATCCACCATAGCAAGTCAAAGCGACAGTCAACCCATGTGTGTCCCTCAGCTTTCAATAGACTTTAGATCCAACCAAGTTACCAAGATCTTTACTCATTCATATGTCAAGTAGAATGGTTAATCTCACTGTTGATCCTATCAATACATTGAGATACCGGTCACACAAAGCAATCAAGACAAACCACTTATGGACTTGTGTGCCGCAGCCTAAACCGACAGCCAAACCAGAAACTATCTCAACTGTGATAGTTGTTTATATCTCACTAGGTCGAATGATCTATACGATCTTCTGTGATCTCTTACACACCGTATGATCTCCCTATCGACGAGATAACTGGATGTGTTTGTTCGCATCGTATGATTGTTAATTCAGACAAGAGTTGTTTATTACAAGATATTATGATTACCAGTATATCAAACATAATGTTTCTCAATATACAATTCATAATGTTTTATGCATACAATTCTAACAACGTCAACCTCCAGTCACGACCTCCGTGAAAATCAGAACTACCCCCTGAATTCTCTAAGGTTGTAACGGATCCTCTTGAACTATAAAACGGGAGCCAATAAGTCATCTTTAGCACGTCTTTCACCCTTATTACACTTGTATTTTTAAAATTCACGATTACCACTTCATTTTTCATAGTAAAATTGCATTATTTTATCTTTTTTTAACCTATTTTTCTCTTATCTTTCATAAGTTCCAAGGGTCCCTATTGTATCACAAATCGAACCTCAATAATTTGGCGCCCACCGTGGGGCTCTTGGAACAAAAAATCTGATTTGCTTTGTAGGAAATGGCTGAAGAATAATCACCAACAAGGAGCACGGAGGTGGGAAACTCGTTCGCAAGGAGGGAAAAAGCAGCTGAAGGGTGGAGGAAGGCTATGCAGGACCTTATCCACAAAATGGACCTGACCAGGATCCCGTGGAGCTTCCCGTCTCTGCATCCGTCTTCAATGGTGGATCCAAACATAGCGCAGATGGTGAACCGGATGAAAGCGGCACAACAGGAACTAGCTAAGATGAACCAACATATGGAACTGATGACCAGGACGAACCGTGCACTGCAGGAGAAGAACCAACGCCTTAAAGGCCATAGGACCCCAGTAGGGCCACGACCAGGATCTTGGATCACTGACCCTGAAAGTTGCACACGACCACCTCCATTCACCCCCAGGAACCTCAACCTAGACTTCAACCGCAACGCAAACTGCCACAACCAGCATCCCCCGCCGAATACTAGAGCAAGGCCTGGGGTTGGGGTGATGGCAATGAGCTTGATCGAGGGAAAAATTGAGAGTTGTATGAACTACTTTGAGTTCTTACTGGCTCGAATCCCAGGAGAGTCTCCCCTAGAAAAGAACATCGCACGGGAGTGTTACGCGGATTCCCCCTTTACTCCTAACATAGCCAATGTCGAGATCCCGGACAGGTTCATTGCACCGAACTGCATTCCTTACGATGAGACCTCACATCTAGAGAACCACATTACCATTTACGAACAGAAGATATTCACCATGTCAATACCTGCCGATACAACGGAAGCTTGCATGTGCAAGAACTTTGGGTCCAGTCTGACGAGACCTACCTTGGAATGGTTCGTGAGTCTCCGCCGTGGATCCATATCCACATTAATGGAACCACACCAATTTTTTCAACGCCAATACGCTAGTGGTTGGAAGCTGGAGAAACATTCGGACGAGCTCTATGCCATGATAAAAAAAACTGAGAGAAACCTTGCTCTCGTACGTAGGACACTTCAACAAGGAATTCGTCAACATCCTGAACTACCACAATCCACAACAGTCGGGGCCTTCCGAAAAGTCTTGGACGTGGACTCTAACCTATACTAGGAGCTAACACTATACCCTTGCCAACCGTTAGATGACACATTGAACAAAGTTGGGGCTTGCAATAAGTGGGAGGAGGATGAGCCATATAGGATGGTCAGGAGGAACACGATTAAAATTGAAGGTCGTGATGGAAGGGAAGAACGACATGATCATCGAGATTGACGAGGCAACAAGGACTAACCCTCGGGATAGCTACAGATACACATCCCCTAACCTTTTCTTTTAATTCAATCAATTCAATTTGTTTATTCAAAACACCAAACTAACTTGAGCGTCGGAGTATACAACAATGCAGTAAAAAACCATCCAAACACGTCAAGCCAAGAATCATGCCACGACATGGGCAGACAAATCACTTACCCGCCTCTATACCAGGTCAAAACACGACCTTAAAATGTTGGGACCACATGGTCCCGGAGCGCTGTACATGAGAGCTTGGCTCCCATAAAGTGGGACATCTTACTGGATGTCCCCTCTCCTATCTCATGGTTCTGGACCCATGACTTGAGCACGCAAGCTAACTCTATGGAGCTACTTGCGTTCTCGTGTAGGATCCACAAGTTGACTCCTACACCTGTCGAACTCACCCACGGGGAGAGTGATCTTCCAAAGGAGATAAGGACCTCACGAGGACCACTCCAGGGCATCCGATGCTTCCTTACGAGGAGCTTGGAAATTTCGCACTTTGAGCACTTGCATTGCGACAGACACGATCTTTAAAATTGTTCGACCTTAGGGTCTCCCTAGCGATCAACCCCAAGCCCGAAGGGGCTATCGTTGAGCCAAAAATGATTAGGCTAGAAAAAACTAAGCCCATGTCCAGTAAGGATGGCAACGACCTAAGAGGACGCACTCGAACAAGCTCTATGACCTCCAAGAATTGAACTCAACCAGGCCCATGCCCAGCGCACTGAACCACAACCCAAGGGGACGTACCAAAAAGAGCTACACGACCTTCGGATGGTGACCTCATCCAGTCCCCAAAGGGAGATGAACTGCCATCAAGGTCCAGCTCCTGAAGTACACAACCCAGAACCACGAATCACGACTTACCAGCAAGGGACCTACCCATCATCCAAAGGGAACGCAACCTACTCCTCCTAGCAAGGAACTATGGAACAAGCATGTACGACCTGCCTAGAAGATAGGGAAGGCAAGTACCAGACCATACGTAACTCGAAAAACCGTTGAGGACTCAAACCCAACTGCCCCCGGAGGAATTGGAATTGCCCCCGGGTTCCTCGCATTGCCTACTGGGGAGAGGTCAAATAGATAAGGGTCTGGACGCAAATAATTCAAATGTCCGTTGAGGGACCCTAGCCCAACAACTCCGAAAAGGTTGTAGCCGCCAGCCTCCAGCAACCCACTTTCGAAGAAAGAGGAACTACAATAGAGTTCACCACACAACCTACTGGAGAGAGGTCAAATAGATAAGGGTCCAGATGCAAATAATTCGGAGGTCCGTTGAGGGACCTTAGCCCAACAACCTCCGAAAAGGACGCAACCGCCAACCTCTAGTAACCACTTCCAAAGAACTAGGAACTACCACAGAGTTCACCAAAAAACCCATTGGGGAGAGGTCAAACAGATAAGGGTCCAGTTGCAGATAATTCGGAGGTCCGTTTAAAGAACCCTAGCTGAACAACCTCCGAAAAGTACGCAGACGTCAACCTCCAGTCACGACCTCCGAGAAAATTGAAACTACCCCCTAAAATCTTTAGGGTTGTGATGTCTCCTCTTGAACTATAAAAGAGGAGCCAGTAAGTTGTTTTTAGCACGTCCTTCACCCCTGTTACACTTGTATTCTTAAACTTTACGATTCACACTTCATTTTTCATACTAAAATTGCATCATTTTATCATTCTTTAGCTATTTTTCTCTTATATTTCATAAGTTCCAAGGGTCTATATCCTATCACAAATCGAACCTCAACATGTACCATATTAATTTTCCGAACCACCTTAAAATGGTAAAACACACCTCCCCTTTCAAATCGATTGTATAAGGAAAAAATAAATCTTAATTAATATAGAATTAGAGCCAGTAAAATTACGCTTATTTAAGCTCCCAATAGCATAGTCGTCGACAAAAATAGTTCCACATTGCACATGCGAAGGGCTATGTTAAATGTGTCCCATATCGATTGTCAACTAAGGTCGGGGCCACCTTTTATATTAGACTATTCCCATCCACGACTCTCTTGAGAGAGTCAACAAAAAAGACAAAAAAAATTGAAATAAAAAAAGAAAAAATCAATAAATTCGGCACAGTGTCAACGACCCAAGATGACTGACAACCTTAGCTCTTTTTTAGGTTATCCAATAAAATATCGCCATTTGGCAGTATTTAATTTGATATTCTAACTTATGTATTAATTTTATATCTATAATATTATAACTAATTATTCATTAAAATAATATAAAAATTATATCAAAATTCGTGTTGCGCCCAAATTTGATTGGTCTAAGTCTGGTCAGGCCCAATACAATTAGCAACGATCGGGGTGCAGAAAGCCCACTACAGGAAGAGGGTCCAAGAACATAGGCCACACACGGGACCATGAACTACATGTGATGTCCAGTTCTCGAAACGCACGACCCAAAACCACGAAGCCATAACCACCCTCTTGGAAGATTGATAAGATAAACATCAGGTCACGTGAAGCTCAGAGAAATCGTTGGGGTACCGATTAGAACCCTAACCTTCTTAGAGGAGTCGGAATGGTCCTTAGCCTCTCATCACAACCTATTGAAGAGTGGCCGTGTAGATAGGGATCAGGCCGCGGATGATCCAGAAGACCGTTAAGAACCCTAGCCGAACTACCTCCAAAAAGGACGTGTCGTTAGCCTCCAGCCCCGAGAAAATCGCCACTGCCACCTAAAGTTTCTAAGATTGTAACAGCTTCTCTAGAACTATAAAAGAGGGGTTGACAGGCCATTTTTGGCACGATTTTTCCATTATTAACATGTATACTCTGAAATTCTTGTGGTCGTGCTCTTCTTAGATAATATAATTACATATTTTCATCGTTCTTTAGTTGTTTTCTCTTTATCAATGGTACTAAGTTCTGAGGGTCACTATTTTTTCACAAAACGAATCTTAACAATTTGGTTCCAACGTGGGGACCTTGGAACAATAATCGTATCTATTTTGTAGGAAATAGCCAAAGAATAAGCCCCAACCATAAGTTTGGGCACAGAAAGTTCACCGTCCCGAGGAGTGGAGGCCTTGAAGAATAGGATGAGAGCTCTCCAAAACCTCCTCCCTGGGATGGATAAGAACCAAGCGACGCAGTTGGCTTTGAGCTTCCTGATGGGTTTTGTATACTGAAAGCATTTATTATAATGAGTATACAACGGTTTATTTCTCCTATCTGTTAACAATCTTACATGTATGAACAATGGAATCCTCTTGTCTATAGGGACGATCATACGGCATGTTGTAGATCACAGAAGACAGTATGATCACTTGAACTAGTGAGACATAAACCTGATCATAGCCGAGACAACGTATGAGGATACGTCTGTCCGGATGGTTGCGGCATTGTCGGAATAAGTAGTCTGTCTTGGTTACTTGACATGCTGGTACGCAGAGGTGGCGTATTGATGGACCGCAATGAGATGTGTTCGTCTGTCTGACATCAGCGAATACAAGATCTCGTTATATTGATTGAGTCCAAACCCTAACGAAGGTTCATGGGTTTGCACGGGTTGATTGTTGCTTTGACTTGCCATGGTGGAGAGCCTAAGTAACGTGCTCGTACATCCGCATCTTGGGTAACAGCAGTTCATGTAGTACCGCCTGAGACTGGGTTTAGGTAACCATATCCGAGTAATAGGATGGGGACATTCCCTGAGGAGCTCAATAACATTCATCGTGCCAAAGTCCTGCAGGCTGATTAAGTTCAGGCACGAGTGATAAGGATTGAGTGGTACTACTCAGGAATAATAAGATATTAATTAATTGTAGTTAGAGCTTGTCAGAGGCTTCGATTAATTAATGGTTGTCCGGTAACCTTAAATATGGGGATTCTCAATTAATGCAGCCCGTTCTCCTAACGTGGTAATAAAGGGGTAGGTCAGTATTAATTCTGTGGTGAAAAAGAATTAATATTAATTAATTAATTGTGTCCTAGGTTGTGGACATGGGAATTAATTAATTTATAGGCCCACTTTATTATTTGCATTAGGTCCCAGGTCTGGCCCAAATAAATATGCTGAATTGAGCTCAGGAGCCCATTAGGGTTTACAACCCTAGGTCTATAAATAGACAGCTCTCTCTCATAAGTTGTAACACAGTTGAAAAACTCTAAACCTAGAGAGAGAGATAGTGGGCGCCGTTTTTGAGGGAAAGGGAGGAGAATTTTGATTCTGGTCCTGCTCAAGCCACAGATCTACGGAGTCCTCACCAGTAGTAGATCTGAACAACATTGGGACACAGCCCTGAAGATCTGATCTGGAGAACAAGATTTTCTTTTCTTCTTCTTTGTTATTTTCGATTTTATATTAGAAATTAGATCTCTAATTTCTGTTTTCGCAGACAAAATCGGATTGTGTGGTTGAATTGAAGTCGGAAATTCAAATGCAAAAGATCGGTACAGACACTACGGAGTTACGGTAATCTCTCAATCCACAAATCTGAGTATTAAATTCATAGGAGCATGCTAGGGTTTATCATGTATTTAATTGTGCACAATATCCATAAATCGATCCGGTTCAGTTTGGTTTTGGTGATTCGGTTCACGGGAAAACCCTACAATTGGTATCAGAGCGAGGTTCTTGATTTATGGCTCTTTTGTGTATAATTATATTCAATATGCATGTATGAATTTATCATTTTGTGGATGTTGGTTTTTGTTCCTCGTGGCAACCCGTATAATTCACCCCGCGGTGGTTTATCCGTGTAGGGCTGAATTAATTTTGTAAAATCATGAAAAAATCCATGATTAGTGTAGATTTGAAAATTGTAATAGAATAGTTGTTTTGTAATTTTTCAAATTTATGTAATTGGACGGGTCGAGGACGAAGGACGAAGATGGAGCCGATGCAGGGCCGGCAGAGGACACGGCAGGCGGCGGCAGGTGGCACGGCAGGCGCGCGGCCGGGGCGAGCAGCGCGCACGATGATGGTCGTCGTCGGCTGATAATGTCCCATCGCGATGGGTCGTGTTTTGGTGGTTTGTGCAATCCTGTGTAAACCCTAGGGTTTTCATTAGGGTTAGGGCAAATCATCAAATCACAAAGGCCTGAATCCCAAAAGATTTGGTGAATCAAGATTTGGAGGCCCTTAAAGATTTGAAAAGATTTGGAATTATACAAATTAAATTCAAATTCAAATTGTAATAGATAGAATTTATTTTTCTATTTTTGTGGGGCCACGAGGAATTTTTGTTTGCCTTAATTGTCCTCGTATGATATGTGATTTATTACGTGCGCAATTAAGCATGTGTAGATAATAGGAAAAGCATGATTTATCGCTTTTATTATTTATAGTTTTCCAAGCATGCTTATGTGATTAATTTCTTTTGTTGGATTATATTTTGGGAATTTTTGGGCTTGTTTAATTACATGCAAAAATTTGGAAAATATAATGACAAAGAAATTATGTGTGCGCATAAAGAAACCTTTTAAAAGAAAAATACTAAGCAGATTTTTTAATTAAAATCAATAGACCTCCACAAAGCGGTCCTAGGCTGTAAGTGTATCTCTCGTTCTAGTAAACGTCTACGAGTGTAGCTTGCTAGTTCCTAGAGGTGCATGGGCATGGTTGTTGGGATTTCTAGACAAACAATTTAAATCATGTGAATAGTGGGAGGGCTTTGCGTAAACGTCTACGAGTGTAGCTTGCGTAGATCTCTTTCACAAGTATTCTAGGATTGATTTAAATTATAGATAACAAAAGCTTTCAGGGTTGTGCGGTATGGTTACGTGCCATGCTAAACTGTCTCTTTTGGCCGGAGTTAAATTTGTGGTTAATTGCTTAGAAGCATCTTAGAATATAATGCAAGAATTGTATCCCTGTTCTTGAGAGATGGCTTGGTCTAAGGTTTTCACTAATTATTAATTTCTAGTGTCAAAAGCTTCCAGACATGGTAGTGAAATTAAATGGATTGGGGCTTAAAACCTGCAGTTCTGGTTGAGGGTGACATCATAAACGTCTACGAGTGTAACTTGCGGTGGGAACTCTTGGGCAATTAGTGAAAAACATTTGTATTTGATTTATTAAAAGGTTTTCAATGCATTTGTTTTCGAAGTTCTACATGTATGTTCTTATTTAAGATTCTTTATTGTTCGTTCTACAAGTACTTCGTCCCGAAGTGCCAACTGCTGAATCAAGTCAAATGGATATAGACTTTTATAACAAGTGGGAGAAATCAAACAATGTAATCAAGTGCTACATGATGACCACTATGTCGAAAGTCTTACAGCAGCAACATCAGCACCATAAGGATGCCTATGACATCATGACGAGTCTGGAGGCAACCTATGGGGAAACTGGTAAAGCCGTCAGGTTCAATCTCATGAGAGAAATCGTGAGTAAGAAAATGATTGATGGCACCTCAGTGAGAGAGCACGTAGTTACCATGACTCACCTCATGGATGAGCTAACTGTGCATGGTGGAGGTATCGACGCTGAGGCTAAGGTCGATATCATACTGAACTCTCTACCCAAGTCCTTTGAGAGTTTTAGGCTGAATGTTGTCATGAACAAGAGAGAGTATACTCTTAACGAGTTACTCAATGACTTGATGGCAGCTGAATCGGTCATGAACCCTCAGAAGGTTGCCTTGGCCACTTCTGGTAATCTCTCTGCTGTACCGAAAAGTATGAAGCGGAAGAAAGGGATTAAGAAGTGGGCCAAGAAGACACCTGTGAAGGATGGTGGGGCTGGGAAAAAGCCTAAGGTGACGACTGAAAGGGACAGGTGCTTCAGGTGTGGTAAGAAAGGACACTGGAGGAAAGATTGTCAAGCCAACAAAGCTAGACAAGGTATGCCATTTGCATGTATAACTGTAAGCATGATTAGAGTCCGTTCTTGCTCTTCTAGAGCTGTAAGCACTGACTTGTTGATCATGTTGTTGTACTTTGCAGGGGACCGTGCCGACAAGGCTGGTGAATGATGGCAAGAAGATACCAAACTGGATGAAGGCAACGTTCTATGATGGAGCTTCATGGAGTTTTCTTTTCTTTATGTTTTTGATAAATTAAGTACATTTGAGAGTTTATTTGTGGGCCGTGGTTTATCGGCAGGACAAATTTTATCAACTTTTATGGATATTTGTTATTTATGATTTTATCATTGGTAGTAACAATGTTATCCGTTATGGGATGTTGATTTACAATCTCTATGTTACTTCGATCAAAACATGTCCTTTATATTGCATGTAATTCATCCATAATTGATAATCCTAGAAAGAGAAAACTTACTTCTTCTGATGAGGATCTTACATATCTCTGGCACTTGAGATTGGGTCACATTAGCTTGAAGCGGATTCAGAGACTTGCAAATGACGGTACATTGACCTAGTCCGGGTTGTACCTTATCAAGTCTGCGAATCATGCATCGAGGGCAAGATGTCAACTAGGCCTTTCAAGGCTAGTCAGTCTCGAGCAGAGGAAGTGTTGGAATTGATCCATTCTGACTTATTTGGACCGATGTCCACGCAGGCTCGTGGAGGGTACGAGTACTTCGTCACTTTCATTGATGATTACTCAAGGTACGGATACGTTTACCTGCTTCGCTACAAGTCTGAATGCTTTAAGAAATTCAAAGAGTTCAAGGCTGAAGTAGAAAAGAAGGTTGGGAAAACTATCAAGTCGCTGCGATCTGACCGCGGTGGCGAATACCTCGGTAACGAGTTCCTGCAATATTTGTGAGAAAACGGGATTACATCCCAGTGTACTGCACCGGGTACTCCCCAGCAAAACGGTGTAGCTGAAAGAAGAAATATGACTCTTCTAGAGATGGTAAGATCAATGATGAGTTATGCAAACTTACCAATTTCGTTTCGGGGCTACGCATTGGAGACAGCAGCTTACGTACTTAATATGGTGCCTTCTAAATCAGTTCCTAAGACGCCTTCTGAGCTCTTCCTTGGTCGCAAACCTAGTTTGTGCAAAGGGTTGGTTGCAAAGGGTTATAGTCAGAAAGAGGGCATTGACTATGACGAAACCTTTTCACCCGTAGCCATGCTCAAATCCATCCGGATAATCCTTGCCATAGCTGCGCATATGGACCTCGAGATTTGGCAGATGGATGTCAAAACCGCTTTTCTAAACGGTTACCTTGAAGAAGGTAGGGACATCTATATGCAGCAACCCGAGTGTTACATAAGCAAGGGCGAAGAACATCTTGTCTGGAAGCTTAGGAAGTCCTTGTATGGACTTAAGCAAGCTTCAAGGTCGTGGAACTTACGTTTCAACGATATGATTAAATCCTATGGATTTGCACAGTTGGAAAACGAAAGTAATGTTTACCGACTTTGTGTCAGTGGGAGCGTGGTCTTCCTTGCATTATACATTGATGACATACTCCTATTTGGAAACAACGAGGGAGTGATGTCAGAAATCAAGGCTTGGTTATCCGAACAGTTCCAAATGAAGGACCTAGGAGAAGCTGGCTACATTCTTGGTATTAAGGTCGTACGAGATCGTAAGAGAAGAATGTTGAGCTTATCTCAGGCATCCTATGTGGACACTGTGATAGCCCGGTTCAGCATGCAACTCGCCAAGAAAGGCTTGCTACCTTTCAGACATGGTGTTCATCTTTCTAGTGGGCAGTGTCATCAGACACAACGGGAGAAAGATGAGATGAGTCTTGTACCATATGCTTCGGCAGTGGGTAGCCTCATGTATGCGATGTTGTGTACCAGGCCAGATATCTGTTATGTCGTTGGCATGGTAGCGAGATATCAGTCTAACACTGGACAGGCGCACTGGACTACTGTAAAGCACATCCTCAAGTATTTGAAGAGAACTAGGAATTACTGTCTAGTTTATCAAAGTGAGGATTTGTGCCCTGTGGGTTATACAGACTCGGATTTCCAAGGGGACTAGGATGAGAAGAAATCAACCTCAGAATATGTGTTTACCCTGGGAGGTGGAGCTGTATCTTGGAGGAGCTCAAAGCAGAAATGCTTTGCTGACTCCACCATGGAGGCGGAATATGTCGCCGCCTCTGACACCTCGAAAGAGGGGGTATGGCTCAGGAACTACCTTTTAGAGTTGGGCGTGATCCCGAGTTTGCCGAGGAGCATCACAATTTATTGTGATAACTCTGGTGCAGTGGCAAACTCAAAGGAACCGCGGTCTCACAGGGCAAGCAAACACATAGAGAGAAAGTACCATATCATACGAGAAATCGTATCGAGGGGCGATGTGCACATTAAGAAGATTGACACTGCTGACAATCTTGTTGATCCATTTACAAAGAGCTTGCAGCAGAAAGTTTACGAAAGACGTATTCGTGAGCTGGGTCTGAGGTGGATGCCGACCACTGACAGTGGTTAAAGAGACAGCAGATAAGATAGACAGACTGTATACTCTGTAATAGCTTAGTTATGCTTTGAGTATAAGTGGGAGATTGATGGGTTTTGTATACTGAAAGCATTTATTATAATGAGTATACAATGGTTTATTTCTCCTATCTATTAACAATCTTACATGTATGAACAATGGTATCCTCTTGTCTCATCGATAGGGACGATTGATAGCGCGTTTCGCAACGCGCTACAGCTGCAAGTGTACAGACCACTGCAGAGGGCAAGTAATAAATTATCGAACTCAAGGACTGCAGGCTCGAAACACAACTAAGCACTAAAACATAGATATCGTACTACTATCTAGGCGAATCATATAAGGAATTTGGTTTATCTAAACT
>JAPKLW010001787.1:32662-44184 GCA_026898455.1 Plectranthus barbatus | reverse complement strand
GTGTTATCAGGTGATCCTCTCGGACTCTAAACCATAACATGGAAATAAAAGACCTAGTGACTCCTCTCGGATGCGCAAAAGGACTTTTACTCTTGATAAAAACCTTAGATTCTAAACCCTTTAAAAGTTCAAATTCCTCTCGGACAATTGTTCTAATAAATCTAATTTATTTGCGTCATAATTGATAACCTAGACCTCTCGGTTTAAAAACTACCAATTCAAATCACAATTAATGGCCAGTTAATCACAATTCATGAAAATCCCAAATTAAATTAGAACATCAAAGGAAAAGGAACATTAAATTGCATAAACTGTTGAATGAATAAATACAAAGTTTCAAAACCCTAGAATCCACAAATAGATTTAGCCAATCATGCTAAATCCCAGAAAAACAAGGAGATGAAGAGTCATAAAAGCAAGAAAAGGAAATTAAAAACCTTGTAGTCTTCAATCTTCAATTCTTGTCATGCTCTCCCAGTTCTCCAGGATTTTCTGTAGAAAATCCTCTCTCTAGCCTTCAAAATAAGTCTCTGAACGTAATATTGTGGAAAGAATAATTTGTGGAGCCTTTTTCTGGCTTCTTGAACTTATATTTATAGACTGGGACTAGTGATTTTAAAAGATATGGGAGAAAGATCTAGCTTGGGCAAAAAGATACGAGTAAATACGTAAAAGAGGCGGAACGCACGAGCAGGGGGAACTCGCGACCGGCGATCGCCGGCAGGGGAGGGCGATCGCCGGTGATGTCGCGTGGGAAAAAGCAAAACCGGCGACCCACCGGTAGAGCCGGCGGTCGCCGGCTATGATGCTGCTCGCCGGATCTGCAAGGGTGACGCGATCGTGGGTTTTGCAGGCTGGGCTCGCCGGTTCAGTCACGTAACCATTTTCCACGAACTTTCCTGAAATTTTTCTATCTCTTTTTCTTCCCAATTCAAACCAACACAGATCCTCTCTGGAAATGCTCGTTCAGTCATTCATTTAATCCTCAGAAATGCGTATAAAACCTGTGCAAAACAACATCAAACAAACCGAACGTAATATTTCCTTAAAGAATAAGAATAATGCATGAAATTATCACGTAATGGCTCAGTTTGAAGCATAATCTAAGCATAAACACATCAATTAAATGCACAGAGTGAGTGTTTATCAACGATCATACGGCGTGTTGTAGATCGCAGAAGACAGTATGATCACTTAAACCTAGTGAGACATAAACCTAATCACAGCCGAGATAGCGTATGAGGATACGTCTGTCCGGATGGTTGCGGCATTGTCGGAATAAGTAGTCTGTCTTGGTTACTTGACATGCTGGTACGCAGAGGTGGCGTATTGATGGACCGCAGTGAGATGTGTTCGTCTGTCTGACATCAGCGAATACAAGATCTCGTTATATTGATTGAGTCCAAACCCTAACGAAAGTTCAGGGGTTTGCACGGGTTGACTGTTGCTTTGACTTGCCATGGTGGAGAGTCTAAGTAACGTGCTCGTATATCCGCATCTTGGGTAACAACAGTTCGTGTAGTACCGCCTGAGACTGGGTTTAGGTAACCATATTCGAGTAATAGGATGGGGACATTCCCTGAGGAGCTCAATAACATTCATCGTGCCAAAGTCCTGCATGCTGATTAAGTTCAGGCACAAGTGATAAGGATTGAGTGGTACTACTCAGGAATAATAAGATATTAATTAATTGTAGTTAGAGCTTGTCAGAGGCTCCGATTAATTAATGGATGTCCGGTAACCTTAAATATGGGGATTCTCAATTAATGCAGCCCATTCTCATAACGTGGTAATAAAAGGGTAGGTCAGTATTAATTCTGTGGTGAAAAAGAATTAATATTAATTAATTAATTGTGTCATGGGTTGTGGACATGGTAATTAATTAATTTATAGGCCTACTTTATTATTTGCATTAGGTCCCAGGTTTGGCCCAAATAAATATGTTGAATTGAGCCCAGGAGCCCATTAGGGTTTACAACCCTAGGTCTATAAATAGACAGCTCTCTCTCATAAGTTGTAACACAGTTGAAAAACCCTAAACCTAGAGAGAGAGATAGTGGGCGCCGTTTTTTAGGGAAAGGGAGGAGAATTTCAATTTTGGTCCTGCTCAAGCCACAGATCTACGGATTCCTCACCAGTAGTAGATCTGAACAGCATTGGGACACAGCCCTGAAGATCTGATCTGGAGAACAAGATTTTCTTTCCTTCTTCTTTGTTATTTTTGATTTTATCTTAGAAATTAGATCTCTAATTTATGTTTCCGCAGACAAAATCGGATTGCGTGGTTGAATTGAAGTCGGAAATTCAAACGCAAAAGATCGGTACAGACACTACGGAGGTACGGTAATCTCTCAATCCACAAATCTGAGTATTAAATTCATATGAGCATGCTAGGGTTTATCATGTATTTAATTGTGCACAATATCCATAAATCGATCCGGTTCAGTTTGGTTTTAGTGATTCGGTTCACGGGAAAACCCTACACTTCCCTCCACCTCCCCCGTCTATAATGAGTGATCCGAGCGTGGTGCAGCTAATAAACCGAATGAGGGACGCACAAAAAGAGCTCGCCATGATGAATCACCAGATGGAGCAGATGTCAAGGGCACACTGCACGCTCCAGGAAGAAAATTAGCGCCTCACGGTGGAAAGGCCCTTTGCAAACCAGTAGCCGTGAGTCACTGATCCAAAAATTCACACAAGAAGACTCCCTCTAGTTACTCCCGAAAAGATGAGTAGAGACTTCGACCACAACACAAGCGGTCATAGCCAGAATCCCTGCCGAATATCGAAGCAAGACCTGGGCTTGGGTCTGGCACCGAAGATACTTCGACGATCGCAACAATGTTACTGATCTTATTCGAGGGAAAGATCAGGAGTCGGGTGAACTACTTTGAGTCACTGCTGTCGTGCATCCTAGGGGCGCCACCCCCCAAAAAAGAACATCACGTGGGAGAGTTACGCGGACTCCCCCTTTACTCCCGACATAGCTTACATCGAGATCCCGGCTAGGTTTTTCCCACCAAACTTCATCCTATATGATGGGACCTCGGGGTCCAGAAAAGCACATGGTGATATACAAGCAGAAAATGTTCACAACACATCCATACCTGCAAATAGGGGTGAATATTTGGCTATACGGTTTGGTTTTGGCTTGTAAAATAATCAAATTTATATTTGAGGTTACTAAACCGAATCAAATTACTGAAATAATCGAACCAAAATTCTTATTCGATTTTTGATTATTTTGGTTATAATCGAATTTTAATATAAATTTAATAAATTAATAAAGTTAAAAATAAAACTATATATATTTATATTAATGTATATATTAAAAATAAATTTATATAATATATATATTTTAAGATATATTAAAAATATATTTATATATTAATTTAAATATATATATTATATATTTATTAATAATTTATATAAATTTGGTTATTAGGTTATTTCAGTCAAGAAAAAAATAACCGAACTGAAAACCGAAAAAATTGAAGTTTTTTTCGGTTCCTTCTTTTCAAAAACTTTGACTTGTGGTTTCCTCGGATTTGCCCACTTTGGAGTATACATGGCCATCTTCTTGAACAGCTTGAGGGCCTTGTCGGTAGATTTGCTCATGACAAAACCTCCAGCTGCATTGGGCACTGATTTTTTAGTTCTTTCATTTATTCCACGGTAGAAGATGAGTGCCTGGTCTTCGATATCCACTCCGTGTCTGGGACAACTCCTCAATAGTTCATTGAATCTGCTCCAAGCCTCGAACAATGACTCATCGATCCTCTGTTGGAACTGCAGGATTCCATCTTCCTTTGAATGATCACAAATGGTGGAAAGAAATTGGAGAGGAACTCTGCTCGGAGCTCATCCCTTGTTTGGATCCTGCTTCAACCCAAGGTTGTAAACCAAGTTCGCGCCTGATCCCTTAGTGAAAATGAGAACAGATGCAACTGGATTACATCCTGGCTGACTTCGTTCTTCTTGATAGCATCACACACCTCCACGAACATTCGTAGGTGTGTGTTTATGGATCCTCCACAGCTCGGCCACCAAATTAGTTTTGTTAAATCATCTAAATAAGCCCAGTTTTGAGTTCAAAGTTATTGGCATTGATGCCAAAAATAAATCCCTCATTGCCGGGTTGCGGCCTTTACTTCCTTTCCATGGCTTTGGGTCCTCAACATCGGAGTCCTCTATGTGCAGTCTCTCTCTCTCTTTCCAGTTCTCTCTGCATCCTTGTAGCTATAGTTCTTTCTGCTTCCCTTTCTGCCATCAGCTGTCTAACTACATCTCTCATTGATTCACCTCTTGGATGAGCAAAAGAGCATTCCCCACTGTGATTTGAGTGTCCGGATCTTCCAGGGGTGGCATCTCAGGATCATCCTCTTGATTGCAATTGTGTGGTGGCTCCATCTCAGTGCTTGTGTTATTCTTCTTCTTGCTATGTATTCTTCAGACTGTTGCCTTGATCTCTGGGTCAAAGACTTCAGGTGGTTTGACTTGAGCCCTCGTGTTCACGCAAGACCTGAGAAAATAGACAATAGTGGAAAAATCAGTCGGCGTCGACCAACACATGGCATGTCGATCGATGCAAGAAGATTGTCTGTGTTGATCAACACACAAGATGTCAATCAAAACAGAAGTCACACCCAAAGACTCACGCACGCACTCAAACAGAAAAATAAAACTCAATATAATAAATCCAAAAACATATTAGTAATAGAGTAAGATCTAACACTTCCCTGTAACGACGCCAATTTGATCAATGCTAAAATCGCATATGAATTATAGTAAAGGATAAATAAATTTATAACTCGAGTGTCAAACCCACAGGGAATGTATATCGAATTTATCCTATATACTAATTATAGTTTTAAAATTCATTGTGAGTGACTTGAAATTAAGGTTTTCTTTTGAAAATTAAAGAAAGCAAAAACAGGAATTAAAGGTTTTTAAAACAAAATTTAAAGAGTAGAAATTCCAGGTCAGATAATCAATCTATCTACATGCATAATTAATCAAGTTAGCAATGGTGGGGAAATCAAATTCAATTATTACAATTTCGAGGTCTGTCATTTGCAATATAGATTACTAACATGTAACTATCTCCTCTCGGTCTCAAGAACACAACGTTAGTCAATCCTAATAAACATCAGATTTAAACCCTATAATTTAATTCTTCTTTTTTTTAGACAAAAAACAGTTGTACTAAAATTCATTTTCCTATTATCAATTTTCACTTTTCAGTCCTTCAATTGATAACTATAAACCTAAATCTAGTTCCACTTAATTTAAACCAGGAAACTAAATCATGTAGTTGAGTTGAATTAATTAAACATGCATCAAGATTGATTTCTCAAAGCCCTAGAATCTGCTAGGGCTTCTAGCTAAGAATCATTGATAGAACTAAAGAAGATATATTATTAAATTGCATAAATTAACTTACAAAGTAAAGAGGAATTCAAAGTCTTGAAAAACTTCAATGTTCAATACTAGATTAATGATAAAAGTCTCTAAAAACTCGAATTTACATGAATATAAATGGAGGTGGTGGTGTATCTTAAAAGGAATGGGACTTCAAATATTAAATATACCCATATCGGGCAAAAAAATCCTTTTCAGGCTTTCGTGTCGATCAACACATGGTGTGTCGATCGACATGGATCTTCATGTCGAGCTCTATCTCGATCCCTTGCCTTGATCAACATCGATCCTCCGTGTCAATCAACATGCACCATATCGGTCGACATGGAGGTCTCGCTCAGGTTTTTGACTTTGTCTTCCATGTCGGTTGACATCCCATGTGTCGACCGAAACACCTGCTTCTCTATTCCAGCTCTTTTCATCACTTAGCCACTTTTTAGTACCAAAACCTGCAAAATCTCACCATGACAAGCACAAGAACCTCGATAATATACTCATGCATGAAATAAACTATAAATTAAACATAAAATAACTAAAACAAAGGAGAAAAATATGAATAAGTGAGTATATTTATGTGCTTATCACCGATCAAGAACAAAAAGATAGAAAATTAGAAGTTGTTTGGTGAAGAAATTTAAATTGTCCTACAAAGAAGTCAATTTTTCATTACATCAGAACCAGGATTTGGCAGAGCAGAGGGACAACAAGATCAAGAGGCCTCATTGAAGGGATTCGTGAACTGAATCACGAAGTCCGTTTGCCAAGGATCGTTAATTGGAATATCAAAAATAAATTGCTATGCCTATGAACAATCCTAGCATGCTCCTATATTATTATGCATAAGAAGGTTTCTGCGGAATACCTGGATCGATGAACTCTGAAGAACGCGTGCGCGGAGATGCCCTTTGATCTTTCCCACGCAGAAAGATTTAATTTCCTAACAGATTGAGGAAATAAATCTATGAAAATAATAATATTATTTTTGAAAATAAAGAGGATAGAGAAGAAGAAAAATCCTCCTGATTTGATCTTCTGATCTGTATCCCAACTCGATCTGAAAATCCGGTGAAGATTCTCTATCGAATCCCTTGCCCGGTTGAGAAGCAGAATTTCCTCCTCGTTCTCAGATCTTAGTCGATCACCACAGCTCCCAGAACTGGTTTGCTGTGTGCAACTTATGATCTTGTGGTGTTTTGAGATCTGAGGAACTGAGGCCTATTTATAGAAAATTACTGGACTCCTATTGGGCTTGAGTTTCATGGGCCAGACCAGGGACCAAAATGCAAATAGCAAATAAGGCCTATCAATTAATTAATTCCCATATTCAACCCAGAATATAATTAATTAATTAATATTGATTCATTCCACCAGAGAATCAATAATGTCCTACCTATTTGCTACCACGTTTTGAGGTACGAGTTGCATGGGCTCGGTATATCCCCACATTTAACGTTACAGACATTCGTTAATTAATTTAAGCTCTGACAAGCTATTTAATTAATTAACATCTTATATTCCTGAATTAATCCACTCAAACCTTTTTCACTTATGCTTGAACTTAATCAGCCTGCAGGACTTAGCATAACGAACCTTTTGAGCTGTTCAGGGAATGTCACCATCCTATACTGGATGTGGTTACCTAGTTCCAGTACCAGACAGTCATACACAAACTGCTATTACCCAAGATACAGATATACAAGCTCAACTAGAGCCTTTCACTGCAACTCAAAGTAATACACAATCTGCATATACTTTTGTACCTTCATTTAGGCTTAGGATCTCGTCAAGCCATAGAGATCTAGATTCTTTTAATGTCAGATAAAAGAATCGATCTCGACTTAGGTCCTTATCAATGTGTGCCCCACACCAGCATACCAAGCCATCCAAGATAAGATGTTTATTACTGCGTATGCTGCAGCCTACACCGACAGTTTATCCTGGAACTGTCTCAGCTGTGATAACTATTTATATCTCGTTAGGTCAAACGATCCATATGATCTTCCGTGATCTTCTACACACCGTATGATCTCCCTATCGACGAGATAAGAGGATAATTGCATTTGCGACACATGTTTGTTAATTCAGACAGGAGATGAACATACAACATTTATGATTCCCAGTATATTAACCAATCGACCTTGTACATAATATAACAATCATAATGCTTTCAGTATATAAATCCATCAATCCCCCACTTATACTCAAAGCATTATACAGGTGCTTTCCAGAGTATAACGCGTCTAAACTAATCTAGCCATTACATCAAACATTCTATGTGGATAGCTTTGCCCTCAGCCCAAGGTTACGTACATGCATCTCGTAGACCTTCTGAGGCAGAGCCTTTGTGAATGGATCCGCTAGATTATTTCTTGTATCAATCTTCTCTACTAGCACATCACCCCTTGCTACGATTTCTCGTATAATATGGTACTTCCTTTCAATGTGTTTTGTTGCTCTGTGAGTTCGTGGTTCCTTTGAATTAGCCACAGCTCCCGAATTATCACAGTATATCGTTATTGACTTGGGCAGCTTAGGAATCACATCCAACTCCAGAAGGAAGTTTCGAAACCATACCGCTTCTTTTGAAGCTTCAGAAGCTGCCACATACTCTGCTTCCATGGTGGAGTCCGCAATGCACTTCTGCTTTGCACTCCTCCATGATATGGCCCCACCTCCCAATGTAAACACATAGCCAGAGGTGGACTTCTTTCGTCTCGGTCCGCCTGGAAATCCGAATCAGTATAACCTACAGGGCACAACTCCTCATACTGATAGACGATACAATAGTCTCTAGTCCTTTTCAGGTATTTGAGTATGTGCTTTACCGCGGTCCAATGCGCCTGTCCAGGGTTAGACTGGTATCTCGCTACCATGCCTACAGCAAACCAGATATCTGGCCTCGTACATAGCATTGCATACATGAGGCTCCCCACGGCCGATGCATACAGCACGTTCCTCATTTCATCTTTCTCCCTTTGTGTCACCGGACACTGATCCTTGGAAAGATATATGCCATGTCTGAAGGGTAACAGACCTTTCTTGGCAGTTTGCATGCTGAAATGGGCAATCACAGTATCCACATATGATCCTTGAGACAAGGTCAGCATCCTTTTATTGCGCTCCCGCAATACTTTTACCCCTAGGATGTATCCTGCCTCCCCAAGGTCCTTCATATGAAACTGCTCGGATAACCACCCCTTTATGCCCGACAATACTTCCACATTGTCGCCAACTAGGAGAATATCATCTACATAAAGTGCAAGGAACACCACGCTTCCGTTGACACATAGACGGTACGCGCAACTCTCGTTTGAGCATTGTGAAAATCCATAGGATTTAATCACTTCATCAAAACGCAGGTTCCATGACCGTGAAGCTTGTTTAAGTCCATACAACGATTTCCTTAGCTTCCAGACCAAATGTTCTTCGCCCTCATGCACATAACCTTCTGGCTGTTGCATATAGATGTCTCTACCTTCTTCAAGGTACTCGTTTAGAAACGCGGTTTTGACATCCATCTGCCAGATTTCTAGGTCCTTATGTGCTGCTATGGCTAGGAGTATACGAATGGACTTAAGCATGGCTACCGGTGACAAGGTCTCGTCATAGTCTACACCTTCTTTCTGACTATAACCCTTCGCCACCAGCCTTGCTTTGAAAGCTGTAATTTCACCATTCGCTCTTTTCTTTCTTTTGTATACCCATTTGCACCCTATGGCTCAACAGCCATCTGGCAAATCAGTTTTCTGGTATACATCCACAGCCGTAATGGATTCTATTTTGGAATCCATGTCGATCAGCCATTTGTCTGCATCTTTATCAGATACCGCCTCGTCATATGTCCAGGGATTGGTATCATCCAGTCCGTTTTTCGGGATCAAGTCAGAAGACTCTCCCACGAACATGTACCTTTCGGGTTGGTGGACAACCCTCCCACTGCGACGAGGCATCTGAACCGTGTCAGTAGTTGGCACAGTACGCGTTGGTCCCATACCTTGCATTAGTGGCAGTGTTGGTATAGCCTCACCTGTTGTAGGTGGATTTACCATTACACTAGGCTTTCCTGATGGAATTGCTTCTTTGTCCTCAAGCTCGTGGAGGACAATTTCACTCTTGGATTTGTGGTTTCTTACATATTCGTCCTCCAAGAATCTCGCGTTGGTACTGACAACGACTTTCTGATTCTCAGGACAATAGAAGTAACCACCTTTCGTTTGCCTGGGATATCCTACAAACAGCATCAGCTTACACCTACTTTCTAACTTATCAGGTTCCTTTGTCAGCACATATGGTGGACAACCCCAAACCCTCACTCTGTTCAAACTTGGCTTTCGCCCATATCAGAGTTCCAGAGGTGTTTTAGGAACTGATTTGGAAGGTACCAGGTTAAGTAAATAGGCCACTGTCTCCAAGGCATATCCCCAAAACGAAATCGGCAAGCTTGCATAACTCATCATCGACCTGACCATTTCCAAGAGAGTTCTATTTCTTCTTTCCGCTACACCATTTTGTTGAGGGGTTCCTGGTGCAGTCCACTGGGATGTAATCCCGTTATCTGACAAGTACTGCAAGAACTCGTTACTGAGGTATTCTCCACCACTATCTGATCGTAGTGTCTTGATAGTCTTACCTAGCTTCTTTTCTACCTCAGTCCTAAATTCTTTGAATTTCTCAAAGCATTCAGACTTGTGGCGAAGCAAATAGACATATCCGAATCTTAAGTAATCGTCAATGAAAGTGGCAAAATACTCATAACCTCCACGAGCTTGCGTGGACATTGGTCCACATAAGTCAGAGTGGATCAATTCCAACACATTCTCTGCTCGAGACTGACTTGCCTTAAAAGGCCTGGTCGTCATCTTTCCTTCTATACAGGACTCACAGATTTGATGCGGTACCACTTGGAAAGAATCCAAGAGCCCATCGCATGCTAATCTTTTAATCCTCTTTAGATTGATGTGACCTAGTCTCAAGTGCCAGAGATATGTTTGATCCTCATCGGAAGAAAACTTTCTCTTTAAATGATTATTATTATTGGATGAGTTTGCAACATTCACGGAAGATTTATGCATACAATCAATGATATAGAGAGAGTCAATCAGTTTGCCATGATAGATAACACCGTTATTACCAATGATAGAAACTCCACTATCAAAAATAACTGAATATCCATCACAAAATAACTTGGAAACTGAAATTAAGTTTCGCCGAAAAACCGGCACATATAAAACATCTCTCAAAATCAAAACATTGTTTTCAAAGCATAAAGTAAAATCTCCAATGGCTACTGCTGAGACTCACTCTCCGCTGCCCATTGAGATGGTAATCTCATCATGCTTCAGCTGCCTTGTCGGCCTGAACCCCTGCAAAGTATAACAAACATGATCAGTAGCTCCAGTATCCACTACCCAAGAATGGGTAGAAATCGATGCTAAACATGTTTTCGTTATAAATGCACATGACGCACCTTGTCCAGTCTTCCTGACTTGACAATCTTTCTTCCAGTGACCAGCCTTGCCACACCTGAAACACTTGTCCCTTTTAGCAGGCACGCCCGGTGTCCTTTTTGACTTTCTACCAGAAGTTGTACCTTTGGCTTTCTTCTTAAACGTTCCTTTGCGCCTCTTGCCAACCAGCGCAACAGGACGATTGCTAGAAGTAGCCAAAGCAACCTTTTCTGGCTGCATAACTGATTCCGCTGCCATCAAGTCATTGAGTAGCTCGTTAAGAGTGTACTCTTTCTTGTTCATGACAGCATTCAGTCTAAAGTTCTCATAGGACTTTGGCAGAGAGTTGAGGATGATATCAACCTGCGCTTCCGCATCGATACCACCTCTGTGCAGCGTGAGCTCATCCATGAGGTGAGTCATGCCGACCACGTGCTCTCTGACCGAGCTACCTTCTGCCATTTTCTTTCCCACGATTTTCCTCATGAGATTGAATCTGACTGCTCGGTCTGACTCACCATAGGTCGCTGTGAGGCTGTCCATTATGTCACTAGCATTATCATATGAATGATGTTGCTGTGCAAGTACCTTGGACATAGTAGTCATTGTTGATGCACAAAAAATAGAGAGATTGAGTTCGTAGAGAAGGTA
>JAPKLW010001787.1:11581-32652 GCA_026898455.1 Plectranthus barbatus | reverse complement strand
CCTTGTTCCGTCGGCTACATCCCAAGGCGCTTTTCTTTGGCTCAACAGTCATCATATAGCATTTCACTATATTGTTTGACTTGACCCACTTGTTATAGTAGCTCCTTTCCTCATCAGTCGATGCATTAGTGAGATCAGCCGGACGAGGCTTATCAAGGACAAACTTGTGCTCCTCTGCGACAAGGATGTAATCCAAGTTGCGTTTCCATTCTTGGAAATTGGGACCGGTTAATTGGTTTTGTGCTAAGATATTGATTACATTCGGTAAAGACATGTCTGAAAACAATAAATTAAAACAGAAATTAAAACATAGTCGCAAACTATTGAAATAATTAAATATTGAAACCTTATGATAAAGCAATATTAATGTTTCCTCCAATTTGCCTAAGTATTACTATTGCAAGCCACACATGTGGACGTTTACAACAAAACACTTAACCAGACTGCATCTTTCAATTCCAGTCCTTTAATTCCAATCCATGCCCGGGTTCCTTAGACAAATGGAATTAATAATTGGAGACTAACTTAAGACCTTATCCTACTGAGCAGGGACATCACAAATGAGTTATACTCTGGATAACATCTAAGCTAGCTTACCACCAAAGCCAACCCTCCCATATATGGATCTATTAGAACACACCCGATCCTTATAATAAGGTTATCTCATTTAATTCAATCCCTAGAGAACTTATGAAAATTCAATGCGCAAGCTACACATGTAGACGTTTACGCATGAACTCCCACTTCTCACATGAAATAAATGTTTGTTTTACGAAATCCTATCTATTAGAACTTATGAATAATAAATTAAGTAAGCTACACATGTAGACGTTTACCTAATAAATTACCCACTTCCAATAAAGGATCGCTTTGTGGAGGTCTTACTAAATTATGAGCTTAGTAATTTTTAGTTCATAAGGTTCAATTGCACAGATTATTTTATGTAGCCATAATTATAACATTGCTAAAATTCTATCATGCATAGCATGAACCCCGAATTTATAGTTATAATTAATTACATAAAATAAATCACATAGCATGCTTTAAAGTTGTAAATAAAAGCAGTAAACATGCTTCTATTATCTACAACATGCTTGTATGCTGCGCAATTAAATTAAACACGTATATCATGCGAAGACAAATAATAAAGCAAATAAAAAATGTCCTCGTGGCCCCATGATACGAAATAAAAATTAATTCTAACTATTACAAGTTGGAATTAACAATACAGATCTTCGACTGGGCTCCCACTACTTGGATTGAGATCTGAATTCATTTTCCGAATATGGGCCTCCAAGATTTGATTTATCGGAAAATCAGACAACTGGGCTAGTTAACTGAATCGCGGGCCTAGGCACACATTGCAAGCCCAATAGCTTACGAGAACTTGGCCCGACGAGTCACCACCGGCGAACCACTGCCGCCGGCGACTCACCGCCGCTGTGAGGGCTCTCGGAATCGCGCAACAGCCATGCACGTACGTGCATGGTTGTAGCCCGCGATCCGCCTCCTCCGGCTGTTACCCGTTTTGCATGCCGCCGCCCCGGCTTGCCCCGACCGTCGCCCGAACCGCCGTTCATCTTCTTCTCCACCGTTGGCTCACCTAGGATCGCCGGAAAATGCGCACGAGGCGCGGAGGGGACGCACGCCCCGGCACGCACCCGCAAACCCTAGGGTTTGCGCTGGTTACGGCCGCGCCGCCACCACCGACAGCCATCGCCGGCCTCCGCCTCTCGAGCCATCGCCACACCACCTTGCTTCGCCTGCCGACGCCGATCGAGGGAGGGAGGACAGCCGCCGGCGCGCGCAGGGTCGCGCAGGTTTGTCGCGCGCGCCCGCGCCCTTGGCCGCACGCCGCTGCGCTCTGCCGCCCCTCGCGTCGCCGGTCCCGGCCTGGAGCCGCCGCACCGCGCCTGGCCGGCTTGGGCTGCGCAGCCGTCCGCCTGCGTGCGTGCGCGTGCCGCGCGCGGCTGCGCCGCCGCCGCGCCCCCTGCTACCGTGCCCCGCCGCATCTGACCGCCGTGCATGGCGTTCCCGCCGTGCCGGCGCTGTCACACGTCGTGCTGCCCTTCATTCTTCGTGTTCTTCGTTCTTCGTGTTCTTCGCGTTCTTCGTTCTTCGTTTTACAGATTTAATTTTTGAAATAAAAGATTACATGGAATAATCCTAATTACAATTAAAAAATCTAAATCTAACCATGGATTTATCTCGTGGGTGAAAAACGAATCCATATAAAAGGGCGGATTAACCCGAGAACCACGAGAACGAAAAACATACAATCAATCCAAAAAACCATCCATTGCATGCAATCAATAATAATAATCATGCATAATCATAGGCAATATTATTTTTCCGATAGAGCCAATTAATTAACTTGGCTCTGATACCAATTGAAGGGATTCGTGAACTGAATCACGAAGTCCGTTTGCCAAGGATCGTTAATTGGAATATCAAAAATAAATTGCTATGTCTATGAACAATCCTAGCATGCTCCTATATTATTATGCATAAGAAGGTTTATGCGGAATACCTGGATCGATGAACTCTGAAGAACGCGTGCGCGGAGATGCCTTTTGATCTTTCCCACGCACAAAGATTTAATTTCCTAACAGATTGAGGAAATAAATCTATGAAAATAATAATATTATTTTCGAAAATAAAGAGGATAGAGAAGAAGAAAAATCCTCCTGATTTTATCTTCTGATCTGTATCCCAACTCGATCTGAAAATCCGGTGAAGATTCTCTATCAGATCCCTTGCCCGGTTGAGAAGCAGAATTTCCTCCTCGTTCTCAGATCTTAGTCGATCACCATAGCTCCCAGAACTGGTTTGCTGTGTGCAACTTATGATCTTGTGGTGTTTTAAGATCTGGGAACTGAGGCCTATTTATAGGAAATTAGTGGACTCCTATTGGGCTTGAGTTTCATGGGCCAGACCAGGGACCAAAATGCAAATAGCAAATAAGGCCTATCAATTAATTAATTCTCATATTCAACCCAGAATATAATTAATTAATTAATATTGCTTCATTCCACCAGAGAATCAATAATGTCCTACCTATTTGCTACCACGTTTTGAGGTACGGGTTGCATGGGCTCGGTATATCCCCACTTTTAAGGTTACAGACATTCGTTAATTAATTTAAGCTCTGACAAGCTATTTAATTAATTAACATCTTATATTCCTGAATCAATCCACTCAAACCTTTTTCACTTATGCTTGAACTTAATCAGCCTGCAGGACTTAGCATAATGAACCTTTTGAGCTGTTCAGGGAATGTCACCATCTTATACTGGATGTGGTTACCTAGTTCCAGTACCAGACAGTCATACACAAACTGCTATTACCCAAGATACAGATATACAAGCTCAACTAGAGCCTTTCACTGCAACTCAAAGTTATACACAATCTGCATATACTTCTGTACCTTCATTTAGGCTTAGGATCTCGTCAAGCCATAGAGATCTAGATTCTTTTAATATCAGATAAAAGAATCGATCTCGACTTAGGTCCTTATCAATGTGTGCCCCACACCAGCACACCAAGCCATCCAAGATAAGATGCTTATTACTGCGTATGCTGCAGCCTACACCGACAGTTTATCCTGGAACTGTCTCAGCTGTGATAACTATTTATATCTCGCTAGGTCAAACGATCCATACGATCTTCCGTGATCTTCTACACACCGTATGATCTCCCTATCGATGAGATAAGAGGATAATTGCGTTTGCGACACATGTTTGTTAATTCAGACAGGAGATGAACATACAACATTTATGATTCCCAGTATATTAACCAATCGACCTTGTACATAATATACCAATCATAATGCTTTCAGTATATAAATCCATCACTCATCACTAGTCGATGGAGTCGGAGTTGGACCTTTGGAACTCCCTGGAGGGGTCGGAGGCTTCTCAGTATACTCATTTCCCTGTGTGTTCTCCGTAGTAGTGTCAATGTCGGACCGAGAGGCAATTTCTGGGTTGGCTTGGGAAGTAGAGGTGAAGACCACCAACTGATTATCCTTAACAGGTTCAGTGCCGATACCTTCTGGCCCTCACCCTCCTTGAGAGCATCCAAGAAGCTAAGGTTGAGATCGAGGAACTTTAAAGCAAGTCTAGCACGCACATCCACCATCGTCTGGTCCACCGTCATTTAAAAAAGAAATCGATTAGTTTCAACACATTCAAAGGACCAATTCCATGAAGAAAGTAACTAAACTTACGTCATTAGTCTCACTAAAGTGCTTGGGCATGACGATGGCTGAATTGTTGAGGCCCTCTCCCCTCTTCAACTGGGCGATCTCATCATCTAGCTCCGACATTTCCTGATGGAAGTTGATTTTCTAAGCCTGGAGCATCTTCCTTGAAGTTTCCAGGTGCCCGACCAGGGTAGAGAGTTCACCCTTCAGAGAGTCGATCTTTGCCACAGCCTTAGCGTACTCGTTCTTCATGTCAGAAGATTGACTCCTCAACCTGCCAAGCTCCACCTTGGAAGTACAAAGGTCCTCCTGCGCCTTACCGAGCTCCTCCTCTAGACCTTGGATCCTCTTCACAAGCTTCTCCACCATCGGACCCTCAGATCGCACTTTGGCTAGTTCCCTCACCTGATTCTCAGCATGAATGGTCAAGTCCCGATGAAGGTTGAGAAGAACCATCACACCATGAAGATAAGAAAATGCCACAGACAAATTAAAGACCAGTCGACTGTTAGGACGAAGAAACTTATAGAAGAACTCACCTCAACCACCTTTTGATCCACTTCAATCTTCTATTGGAAGACTGAACCCAGAGACACATCAGGACCAGGGACAGACATAGTCAGCAAATGCCGAACGCGGGACACAAAGATCTCCACATCAGCTGCACTGCCGGTCGAAGGGGGCGGTGGAGTTTGAGGAAGCTGTCGCGACCTCTCCACTTCATGATCATGGAACCCTTCCTGGGTCCCCTCTTGTTGGGAAATTTGGCTAAGTTTCCCTTCCCCAGTAGCTACTTGCTTAGATCTTAGATTTGGTGTTTAAGTGTTTTGGTGGATCAAATCCTAAGTCCAACCAGCGTCAGTTTGTCTCTAGAATAGCTCTAGTCTCAAATGTAAAGTCCTGTTTAGGTCTTTTGAGTTGTAAGTCGTAGCTGATCAAGACTCATGCTGGCTACTGTTCACCAGCATGAGATGTGCTTACCAGTTGAGAGAAGTCTCACCAGCAAGCGGCTGACAAAGACTCATGCTGACACTGTTCATCAGCATGGAGTAGAGCTATTGACTGGTTACTGTTCACCAGTTGGGAAGATTTCACCAGCAGGAGGCTGAGAGATCTTACCAGCAGATTATGTGTTCTGGCTGATACTGTTCACCAGCGGTGAAGCCACCAGTCACGGGAGATTCCAAGAGATAACATCAGACGAAGTGGTAGACCTTGATTGTGCTAAGGAAAGTCACCAGCAGAGACTACCAGCACAAGATCACCAGTATGATCTACCAGTCGGAGGTTATCAGCAGAATTCAAGATTCGCTCTCCCAGAGTCTTAGAGACAAAAAGAAGATTCGTCGAGGAATTAACTGACAGAGTATGACTTTAAGGAGGATACCTTAAAGTCTATCAGTTCAAGACTATCAGTTCCGATTCCTCGTACTGACGAATAGAGTCGTTCTGACACAAAGAGATCTGTGTCAGATAAAGCGACCAAAGGTATGGCGCTTTCCGGAAATTCCTACCTGCCGCCTGCAGAAGGACATGCGAGGACAGAGACTTTTCCGGATGTGTCCAAACGGCTAGTATTTGAATCTGAATCTCACGTCTATAAATACGTGAGATCCATCAACATTCAATACTCTTAGCCAACTCTTGAACTACCGAAAGCTCAAACGCATTCATATCAGCGAATAAGCAATCTTTCGAGGCTTTTCTTAAAGCTACTCCGTGTGTCAATCATTTGAACACGAGACTCCAAGCTTCTAGCTTGTGAGTTATTGATCTCATTTGGTGTTCTTTCTCATTCCGAGGAAGAACATAGCAGCTCTTGAGCCAGCCAGCTCCAGAGTTATTACGGGCAGTTTTGCCGCCAGCAAGAGTCAAGTTCTTGGGAGAACTCAACACCCAATCAGTCGGAGGAGGAGGTTGAAGTGACGTGCTCGCACTCCATCCATCTGACGAGAGTTGAAGAAGGACAAGGACCGGGAGCGGTTGATCCAGTGGACTGGTAGACAAGGCATCTACCAGCTGGAAATAGATCGTAGGAAATCTTGTACCGGATTACTCTTTTTAGTGAATTTCCAGTGCTTCGACTGGAGAGTGGACGTAGATCTGTTGATCGAACCACTATAAAATATCCTTGTTATTTACTGCTTTCAGCATTTACTTACTGATTTAAAACCCAGCACCCAAGTGCTGGAGTATAACTGAAACCAGTTTATAACTGTGCAAACTCGACTCTAAAATTATCTAAGTCCTGAGTCATCAGCTGACCAGCCAGTTGCCAGTCAGCTGAATACTCAGTTGCCAGTTGACTTACCAGCTGACAAGGTCCCAGTCAGCTGTGTAACCAGCAGAGTGCAAGAAACGAACTTACGTATTTTCCGCTGCCAAAGTATACCCTGATATCCGGGACCAACACCTCTCTACACTTACTCCTCTTCTCCCGGTGTTGGTCCCGCTCGTCCTCAGAGAAAGTCATAGCATGTTCTTCCCTCCTCTCATCCTCTCTCAATGAGCCTTCCTTACCCTTAGCATATGACTGACGCTCATCATGGTCTGCCTGGGACCTCTTACGATGGGGGACTAAGGACGATGACTAGATGAAGGTCGCTTCCTATCCGATTAACCCACATCTTCACTGGCTCGCTCCTTCAACCTAAGTGCCTTAGCCAAAGCAACCCTAGTAGCCTTCTTTCCTCTCATCTTGTTGGGGAGATCCACAATCCTATCGTCCAGGTATCAAAGACCAGTTGCAGAAACACTTCTACCAGCACACACCTCTTTCCACAATCTCAAAGTCGCAGCATATGACATGTCCACCCTCTTTAACTCGGAACGTGTGAGTTCAATACGCCGTAGACCTGCATACCTAAAAGCCAAGTATAAGAAAAAAGAACATAGCAAACAAGCCAGAAGTTTACCTATGGAATGAGCACCAACTTAGAACATCCTCGCTGACCGGGGTAAACTCCGGGTCCTCTGAATCCATTTCCAGGAAGATCTGTTGGTTCCACCACTTGGAGGAGTTATCAGGAGCATCTTGCACCAATGGAGATCGATCTCAAATCCACTTTGTTGCTTAAAAGTAACCCGAGCGAAAAGGATAAAGGTGATACATATAATGTCATTTACGGATCCAGGGAAGACCAAGCCAGTTATCCATGAAGATCAAGAAAGTACCAACCATATGACACCAACTCACGGGAGATAAATTATAAGGGGAAAGACCGTAGGAGTTCAAAATGATGTAAAAGAAGGGGTGCAAAAGAAAATCCACCCCCTTCTCGATGATAGAAAAGTAGAAAGCAACATAACCCTGGGGGAATCAAAACACCTTTCTTCCTCCAAAGGGATATAAGACCTTGGGGGAACTTTGGCCACCTATCCAAGAATCTCAGACAGCCGCGCCTCCAAGACCGTCGAAACCGTCTCTCTCACTTGGTCCCTTTTGGCAGCCTTCCCATTCCCCTTCTTTGACCGATCAAACTATATCGGAACCTCACCTCCAGAGGAAGAATAGACATCTACTACCGATCAACGAGAACCAGATCATACACCCTCACTCTAATCAAGCTCAGGGGAACCACGCCCAATAGAGACGGAACCTACCACTTCCGGTGTAGACAATTCCGGAGATAAAGAATCGGAAAATAGGGGAAGCGAACTACTCCCCCTATTTTGATAATCCAACGCCGAAGACATGGCTGGGCAATAACAAAGAAACCCCCAAAATCTAACCTAAGCCCCTCAAAGAAATCAAGTTCCCAAGAAGAAAACTACCACCCACTCCAAAAGATAATAACTTAAGAAACAAGAAGGTAACAAACGCGAGTAACCTTAGAGAAAGGGGAAATCGACTCGGGAAGCAAAGCTGGGAAATGAGAGAATCAAGGGTGATGTGACCCCTATAGGAGGCGATGGTTTGACTTCCAGAAACCGTCCGTAACTACCCCTCTTTCCACGTAATTACTGTTATACCAAACCGTTGGCAGTAAAACTGTCCCCACTCCCGCGCACAAGATTCAAAGACATGACCCGGATCCATGACCTGGGGCAACACGACTCGCAACGACGCAATCCAAGCACATCAGGACCACATAATCTTGAAGCTCCAACGAGCGAACAAGCAACCAGAGCCCCCACACGAGTTCCCCATGAGGACGCAAAAAGTGTTGTACATGAGAGCTAAGCTCCCATAAAGTAGGATACCCTACGGTACATCCCCCCTCCTACTACGTGGTTCCAGACCCACGATCTGAGCACGGAAGATAACTCTACGGAGCAACTTGCACTCCCGTGTAGGAACCCCCAAGCAGGCTCCCACACCTATCGAACTCATCTACGGGAAGATCGACATTCAACAGGAGATAGGGACCTCACCAGGACCCCTCCAGGATTCACGATGCCTCCTCATGAGGAGCTCAGAACTTCTACGCTTTGAGCACTTGCGTTGATACAGGCTCGATCCTTTAAATTGTTCGACGTGGGACCTTTCGAGTGATCGACCCAAAGTGCGAAGGGACTATTATTGGGCCCAAATCTGATTGGGTAAGTCAGGTCAGACCCAATATGAAAGACGGCGACTAGGATGCAGAAAGTCCACTATAGGAAGAGGGACCAAGCCCATAGGCCGCACACGGGACCACGAACTACAAGTGAGGTCCAGTTCTCAAAATGCACGACTCAAACCATGAAGCCATAACGACCCTCTTGAAAGATTGGGAAGATAAACGTTAGGGCATGTGAAGCTTAGAGAAACCATTGGGGAACCGCTCAGAACCCTAACGGTCCCGGAGGAGTTGGAATGGTCCTCAGCCGCTCAACACAACCTATTGAAGAGCGGCCGAGTAGATAGGGATCAAGCCGTGGACGATCCGAAAGACCGTTAAGAACCTTAGCCAAACTACCTCCGAAAAGGACGATGCTGGTAGCCTCCAGCCACGACACCCAAGAAAATCTCAACTGCCTCCTAAATCTTCTAGGGTGGCTTCTCTTGAACTATAAAAGAAGGGTTGACATGCCATTTTTGGCACGATTTTTCCACTATTAAGACTTACACTCTGAAAGTCCTGTGATTGTGCTCTTCTTAGATAATAAAATTACATCTTTTTGTCGTTCTTTAGCTATTTTCTCTCTATTATTTGTAGTAAGTTCCAAGGTCCCTATTTTATCACAAAACGAACCTTAATAATTTATATTTATTTTTTCTTTATAAATAGAATCTATATTGATATATTTTCACATAAAAATTAATACTCACTTTCCTAGCTTTTTTAATTTTACACTCTCTTCGTCCCGGTCAAATTGTCCACATTTGATCGGACACAATAACCAATGCATATGAGTGGTAGTAGGTGATAGTGGAATGAATATTTTATTGATGAGTGTGAAAAATTTGCTATTTTAAGAAAATGAACTAATATTATGGGACAGACGAAAAAGAAAATACGGACAATTTACTCGGGACGAAGGGAGTATTAACTATTGTAATTTTTATATTATTATTAATTCAAATAAGTAATTTTAAAAGTATACAATAACATCTTTCAATTATACTCGTAAATATAAAATATAATTTTTTTTAAAAAAATTATTAAATATTTTTAATTTTTAAAGTATTGATATAAATAATATATATTGAAATTAAAGTTAAAAAAAAAAGATAATTTAGATTTTAGTAATTGATGGGAGTAAAATTCGAATTGGGTTATGAATTATATAAGTGGAGAAAAGAGATAATATTTTATTAAAAACTGGATTGGATTGAAGTTATTTATGTTGATAGTCTTGAGGAATAATACCTCTCCACCATAATAAATTCAATACTTACTGGAGCACAAAAGATAGGAGTTTTAACCAAACATGCAGGAGAGGCGCTATAATGATCAATAGGAGAATGCAATTGAACATTGAAATGGTGAAAGTATTGCAAGTTCCACGCATCATCTGAAATGGAGGTAGAAAACATCAACTACACTATCTCTGCCAAAGTCTACCTCTGAAGGTCATATTGCAAGATCCATGTTTGCAGTTCCAAGCAGATAAAAAATATGTATTGACATTGACAAACCATGTTTCAGAAATCTTCATTTATAGGGATCAAAGAACCATTGAAACGTCTCTCTAGCATTACTCCAACTCAACCACTAACTCAATCATCCTCAGCATGTCATATTTGGAGAACCCCAATCACATCCCTGAAATATATTGCGAAACAACAATTATTTTAAAGTACTCTCCAAAAAGCTTACACCAAGGATGTAAACATGTTGGAATACAACAGAGGAAAAATGACTATGACAATCTCGGAACCTTCTTGGAAAAGTGAGATTTTACTACATTTCTTCAGCTTTAACACAATACTTAAGAATGAATGCGACTTACACCTTAATACCAAAAAAGAAATGTGGTACCATGACAAAAGCAATGTGAGCTAATTACAAGTAAATCTATGTTTACAAGGGATAAGTAACAATTATGGCCAAAACCAAGCTCACAACACTTGACCATCCAAAACTAATTCACTACTTATACTCTAATGATGAGATGTTGGGGCAAGGAAAATTTATGTTCACAGTGAACTTGTAAAAGGTGGATTTCGATTAAGGAAAAAAAAAATGCAATAAGTATCATAGGAGCAAAATCTATTTAACTATTGGGGTATATGACAATTAAATTGCGATAACACCCTTAGGTTTGTTTGAAAATCTCAGGGTGACACTGCCCCCCTTGGGTCCATAGCGCAAAGTCCCCGCTCTTACTTCTGGTAGACTAATAATACTCACTCACTTAGAATAAAATTATGTCCCATTAACCAAGAAAGTATTAGTGGTGTAATACCTGCGTATTTAGCTGGTTTTATATTATCAACTGCTAGAAATCTATGCAACAATCATATTCAAGAGAAAGTTGCATGCCAAAGTTAAAAAATAACAGTATAACGATAGAACTGTGCCAATGGTGCATAAAAGAAGTTTGAGAATATAGATATCAGAAGTTAAAGTGATAACAGTTCAAATGAAAACTGTTACGGAGCTTGATGAGTGAGAAAACTATTTTCATCAGGTCAGAAGAGCTCCAATGCCTCTATGGCCTATTCAGGCATAACTGAGAGTTATTCTCAATTTGTGAGATTTACAGTGATTATTGATAGCACACATCACTGTTTGTGAAGAGAGCACATCATTTCACTCCCTGTAAGAAGCCAACACTTTTTGCAATAATCAGGTATAAGATGACTTAGCTAATAACAATAACTATAAAACAAAAGAGAAAACCTGATTTTCGATTAGTGAAATAATATATCTCCCCTCAAAAGCATGTTTCTTTTTACTAACAGATACTAAAGGATAAGGGATCCTAAGATACCAGTAGGAAAAAATGCAGATCTCTTCACTTCAACTAGTTCATAAGCGAATAAATACCAAGGAAGGAAATGAAAGCAATTTCTACATATGGTGACCAAATCAAATCCTCAAAAACGATGTACTATCTCTCAGAAAATTGTGAGTGCAGCCTAACCACACTCCAATCAATGCCTTTACCTAGTTCAATACATACTGTAAAACTTATATATCCTTAAGATCCTGACTTCTCAAAAGTTTTTTATGCATTTGGTTGAAGCATTTACAATCGTATCAAGACGAGAGAAATTAAGAAACATTTATATTTCCCATAGCAAAATAGTCACCAATATCAATAATAGTTGTCAAGAATAATTAGACATGTGAAAAGGCAGATATAAGTCAACTATGAATACAAGCTAGATACAGAAACTAAAATTGGTCAATCATTAACTAACGCACTAGAGGGGACCAGGAAATGATGTTGAAATATGTCTTAGTCAGCGCCAGCCATAAATGAGAAAAAAAAATAGGCAGATTAAAAAACTAACATGATTTATATAGCAGCTCGATGACTCACCTTCAAAGATGAAATGCTGAGGATGGCCTCCTCGAAATAATGTTATAAAGTTAGCTTGATACTGAACTTGCAGGAGAAGTAGCAGAGTTGTTTCCATTTAATGTGTTATCACTGGGAGCATTCCTACTATTGTTGTTTGGTCCAAAGCCTGAAGAACTCTCTGCACTATTTGCTACTGGAACATGACCAGATACATTGTTATCTCTACTTTCAAGGCGTTCCATCATGCGGGACACAGTAGCAATTCCAGCATTTACCTCCCTCTTAACTTCAGAACCAATATCTGACATGGAAGAGCTTCGAGAAAACAACTTCTCCTTCCATTCCTTTGTACTCTTTGAAATGGACTCCTTGTATCTAAAATTTATTGAGTTGATATTTAGAACTCAAAACATACAACTAAAAACCAAGCACCAGAAAAACAAGTGAGTTTTTAATTTAACCAACTCATACTTCATTGACATAGAACTGAATCGAGACTTCCAGGAATCTGTAAAGGACTGTAACTCAGATGGTCCTGCTCTGCCTTGATTTGGCGAGGAAGACTGGCTCGCATAATTTCTAGAAATAGGACATATAAAAAGTCAACCAAAAATATAATAAAGAAAAGTTCATTTGCACATGAATAAACCATATATAAATGTAGAGGCATATAAACGGCAAGAGAATAAATATTACCTGTTATCATTTGATAACCCTCGGCCAGAAATTGGCACCATTAAAGGTCTGGATGATGAAGCCGAGTTTTGATTGCTGCGAATAGATGATGGTACAGGTCGTGTTCCAATGTTATTTACAGATGCAAACGGAAATGATGGATTACTTTCAATTGCTGCAACTGGCTCAGTTTCTTCTCCATCAGAACCAGCAGAAGATTCAGGTTGATGACCTGAGAATACCACATACTGCGAACGGGCATGAGCAGAAGACCGACTCCGTGAGCCTTCTCTTCGAGCAATTCGGTGAGTTCTCCCCATTGCAGCAGCAGCTGCCAAATGTTGGATAATCCGCTCCTGAAGTTCAGCATCGTTTATTCCAGCCGGTAACTGCATTTGGTGAGAGGAGTCATGGAACACCAACAGAACATAAAATTGGTTCCATTAAATGAAAATACTCAAAAAAAAAAAAAAAAAGTTAACTGATAATAAGGATAACAGACATGCTGCAATTCAAAATCTCCAAGAGTAGGATGACGAAATATTGCTGTGTTTCTTGATGGAGTGGACCTGAAACTTTTCTCGCGTTCTACAGCCTCCAGCAATTCTTGACTGCCATAATAATAGAAGAGTAAACCTCAATCGGATACAAGAAACAAAAGAACTGAGCACGCACTTAATACAAAATAGAAGGAGACATCATAGACATACCCTGCAGGATCTTTCAGACTAATACTTTGCCAGCACATTGGACAATTGGAGCTTCTTTGACACCTGCACCATATATCCAACTATAAGTGTATTTTTCACGTCAGCCTCAAACACTAATAAATCATATTTTATTTTTGGTGAGCCTTCCTAATTACTGGCCTCACTATGCCAAATTGCTAATGCTTTAGATTATAAAAGACTTAACATATTCAACCTCACACATTAGATCCCTCGGATAGCAAGTAAGTAAGTGTTTTTGTTTATTGATGATTGTCATTTAATTGCTTTGCCAGTAATAAAGTCTCAAGTAGCAAATGCAGTATAAAGCCATTTTTTTGCTCATGTATAATCTGAGGGGAAGGATCAGTTATAGTTAAGGCAGAGTGCGACAGATAATTCATCAGCTCTTGGTACAAGATCCAGTTTTTAAGGATAACTAGCATACTTCGCCAAAATCTATCTCTATAAAAATTTGGGGCATTCGTTTTACTGCTGAAAACTGGATTCTCAGAGTCACATGATCAAGAACACAAAAACATCTAACCCTCTCCTGTTAATGATCCATCCTGAGACAAGCTCAACCATAGTGACTTGCCAAGCATTACTTACATTGGTTTGGAACATTAGAGAATCATAAGAGATATTTTTGTTAGCATGTGCTGTGTTGGGAACAAATAGTGACCTTAACTAACAAGCAAATAAATCTCTGTTAAACATATGATTAGGACAAAGATGAGAAATGAAAATGATATCAGCAAAACAAGAACCCCCGAATACATATGCAAAGATGAATACCATTCAAGAATGCATTGAAGGTGGAACTCATGCTTGCAACTTGTCACCTACATAGCATGAATGAAAGAAAATCACTTATTGAAAATGAGAACACAAAATATCCATCTTCAAATGAACAAACAAATGCAAATATTATATTCACAGTGTACCGTCATAGGATCACTATCACTAAAGCCCTCGAGGCATATGCTACAAGCATCATCACAAGACTCCTGTATCCCTCCCTCTACAAAAGCCGCAGCTGATGTCATATGAGTCTCGGGATCCTTGGCCTCATCCGTTCCTGGAACTTTATACTAGAAATACACAAAAAATAAAAAATCCCACTTAACAGTCATATATGTTAGTATAACATATAACAAATAGACCGCATTTTCCTTGTTTCAGGCAAGTACATAACACGAGGAGGCGAGAAGATAGAGAACCCCATAAATTAAAGCACACGCACAAATGTTCTCTGTATGATTGTTCCCATCGAAAACCCATCAACATATCATGCTAGAGGGGATCGGAGGCAGAGTTATATATCAATAATCATTTCAGAGACAGAATCAAAAATCACAAAACAAATTAAGAAACAGATTAAAAATCATGAAACAAACAGAAATTGTTCAAAAAAGCATCACCATTCGATGATCGGACAACAAACTCACACCATCGAGATCAGAAAAAACTAAATTAACTCCTAGTCGTTCAACAATTTAAACCTTCACCTCCATAGTACAAGAGTGGATTTCCAGAAAGAAAAAAAAACCAATAGACGGGGTCAAGAATCGGAGAACAATCCCATCAAATTCCGCAAATTGAGAGCAGATTTCCCTCCAAATATGAAAATCAACGCAGAGGTCGTCACGTTCGCGAAAACCTCGCGCAAAATTGGGAGAGAGAGAGAGAGAGAGAGAGACGGAGATGTGCGAGAAGCAGAAATGGATATGGAGGTCACGTAATAATAGAGTGACGGGAATATTAAATGGTAAATATGAGTGGTGGATTGAGATTTGGTGGTGCAAATCCATTACTTTTTCGGCAAATTCAATAATTGGATTCAAACTTTAATCTAAATGTTTGATTATTTCCCATGGGTGTGATCACGCCAAATTAAATGTGTTATTTGACATTCGCTACCCATATTTTGTCACCATCTCCACATTTGTCGCTTCTCTTTATTTTTGTATGCGATCTATTTATTTTATTTTATTGAATCTTTAATATATGAGTGAACATGTGCTAATTGCTTTTACTATGTTAAAACAAAAATTGATTTTAGTTAATAGTTAGATTTGATTTAGTGTATTTGAATCTTAATTTGATATATTGAAGATTGAATTTGTTAAACTTGATAGCCATTTTTTGGACATTATCTTCAAGTTGATGGTTTAATACATTTTATAGGGTGCACACAATATTTTTTATCAAGACTGAGTCTCCTACGAGACACATTTTTTTTATGAGTCAGTGAAATAATTTGTAATATTCTGGGTTTAATTAAGTTAATTAATGCTTTATCAAATAAATAAATATTTATATTTTTGTAAATATTATTATATTGTTGTAGAAATGAGAATTGACGCACAAGGTGACATGAGAGTCTGTTTCTAACATGCAATATGTCTATGAGTTTGTTTTGAGAAAACCTAAGTGACCATGCAGTCACATTTTTCGTAGGAAATTCGAGTGCGGCGAATTATTATTTTAAAATAATGATATCGTAATTAAATTCATAACTTGCACTCGGATGATTTGTTTCTTACACCGAGCTAAGGAATGCTTGGAAATAAAATAAGGAAGGATAGAAAACGATCGGAATAATTTTCTGAGGCCCGAAGAATAGTTTGTAAATTATTAAATTTTAGAGTTACAGGTGATAATTTATTATCTCTGAAAATTTGGAAAATTATATGAACGAGTTGGACTCGTTAATTGGAGCAATTATGTGGAGCAATCGGAGGACACATTGCGCGACAATTCTTTGTGGCGAAGAATTGTCACGCATGTGTGTAGCTTGGGCGGCTACAATCTACAGGATGGGCGGCTGACCGCACCACCGGATGAGATATCACCACCTGAGTGTAGCTCGCATTGCAAGGAGTGCACGGAGCTTGAGAACGCACGATTTCGTTAAGTATCGAGGGAGATAATCGAGCTTGAAGACGACCCGCCAGTAAGTCAATAATTTTTCGATGTCGGCATAGAACTCGTATTAAACGACGATGAAACTGAGTTTGGTTTGTATATTTGTATTCCTCATGTCGTAGGGAGCATTTTGGTATAGAGGTTCGACCACCCCCACCACCGGAACGCCGTCGCCGGAGTTGAACTACAATTTTCGCCAGTAAGCTTCTTTAGCTTTTTTCCGGCGAGTTTCTTTGAGTTCAAAGCATAAGGTTCACGTTATTAAGACCCTAGCATGTAGTTGAATGCATCTAGGCGGGTTTTTGGGGTCTAGTTTGGCCGGAACTTGGCCGAGGAAGACCAAGCTGCAGCGGCATGCTGCTGCTACCTCGTCATCGCCCGTGTCGGTCGAAGATGGGGGTGTCGATCAACACACCCACGTCGGTCGATATAGGCCTATTCTTGTCGATACGGTCGTGTCGATCGATGGGAAATTGTGTCGATCGACACAGGCATTGAGTTTCATTTTCTGGAAATCAGCCAACATGATCGGCAATCCTGGACATGAACAACGGTCACCGTTTGTGTATTATGGGTTGCCGTTGTCGTACTGATCCGGAAAACTTCCTTTTTCGATCCATTTCATCTTATCTTCGATGTTTGAGCTTATATATGATTTATTAAGTACTACCTCCGTCCCGGATCATTAGTCTTGTTTCATTCCGACACAGATACCAATGCGGGTGAGATAGAGGAAATTAGTATTTTATTAATGAGTGTGTATTAATTTTCCATTTTAGGAAAGCAAGACTAATGTTTGGGACAGACGAAAAAGGAAAACAGGACTAATGTTTTGGGACGGAGGGAGTATATTATGAGCATGTTTATACACTGGATTATGATTTTGGATATTAGATTTTGATTGATTCGATTAACGTAAAGTTGAACGCATGTTTAGCCGTTTAAATTATAAACACGCTTTAATTGAGTTAGTTCATTAACCGTGGATTGGTTAACAATTATGATTGTGCTTGTTGGAGTCACGTGCATGTCTCGTGGGGATAGAATGCATGTTGGATAGTTGGGAAATGTCAGTTTGGTTTATCAGTCATAGGTCCTGATCTACGTCAAGTAACGTCAGCTAGGGCTGATTGATTTAAGCTTAGACGATCCATCCTAATTAGCGTATACTTTATTGTGTTATTATGTGAAGAGAGAAACACAGGGAAATTGTGACAGCTCTACTAACGTGTGCGTCTAAATCTATAAGTAATAAAAGGTGGGGACTATTTCAGCAAAAGCAAAATGCCTTTTCGAGCTTCATGCTCAGTTTTCTAAAATGGGTGTGAAAATGTTTTGATTTTAAATTGATTGTCTATGCCTAAAATTGTTTTGTGCTATCGTATTTGTACCTCTCTTGATTGTTGTCTTCAGAGAGTTGGATTAATGAGATGAGAACCAAGTACATGCGGTGCTTGAGCTAAGTCTTATTAATCGTTGAAAGAAGGTTAGCAACCTTATTTTGTTTATGAGCTCGGGTTGTTCAGCTGACGTGCTGAAGCCCTGGGGATAAGGTAATCGTTCTTTCTTTAAATCGATCGTAGTCTCAAGGTAATATTCTGGGACTAGTGCACTATTGATGGTAGTGGGTAAAGTGGTTCGTCCATTCCCAGCTATTCATCGTAACTTGAAAGTGGGCCTGCTTTCAGTTACAAAACGGTAAATAGATATGATATCATTTATGATAGTTGGTTAGCGAATAAAATATTTTGGATAACACGGTACTTTTCAATAAAACTTCGTGTTTATCTGTGTGTGTGGCATTGCTTTCATATATAAAATGTATGTTTTCGGGCATGTCTCCACGGGTTACGTTTGTACTCAGCCCCTAGCATTATTTCTAAAATGCACAGGTTAGCAGCGAAGATGGATATGTGGCGGTGTAAAGACAAGCAATCACAGAGGAAGAACATATCCTGAGATATGTCTCTTCATATGCATATCTTCATCACGTAACACTCCGCTGCACTGCACCCTTGTTAAATCTTTCCTTCCCTTGTATCTTTGTAAAAGTTAGTTCTACTTTTGTTTGTTGTACGATTTCTATTATCGTTATAGCTTTTGATAGAAATTGAAATGATTGGATGTTTTTGAAATCTTATTCTCTATTATTTTGATTAAGTATTCTGCTGTTTTTTTGAAAAATATTTTGAAAACTATCCCACCACACTGTAGCGCGCCACAAAATTCGAGAAGGTCAGTTGGGGTCGTTACATAATTGAGCGTCTTTCGTTCGCAATTTATTTTACATTGCACGTATTGCTTTTAGAATTGCCATTTCGTTCGGAATATGCTTTACATATAATATATTTTCATTCAAAATATATATTCCAAACAAAAATTAATTATTGAAATACATCAAAACTATATTAAAATACAACATTCACATTCTAATATAAATAAGCACTCCATTCGAAATATGCAACGGCTACACAAGTTTTTACCTTTTATAATATAATAACTGACGTTACATTATATTAAATGAGATATGATTTTCTAATCTTTATTTACAATGAATGACTATTTATTAGGATACAAGGTACTATTTGTAATACCCGAGTTTATATTATTTATTAACTGTGTATAGTTTTTTAATAATCATAAACTGCATAATATTATTGCTCATACTTGTAAAACAAATAAAGTATTTAATGCACATGTTATGATTCTAAAACATTTTGCATAATAAATGATGAAAGAAGTTAAAGAAAAAATAATATTACTTAAAAGAGGGAAAATCTAAAATAATTAGATTTTATATTGAAATATAAATAATATGTATTATGAAAACATGCAAAAAATAACAAAAATGTACCTTTTCTTATTAGTTTGTCTCAATATTCACATCACTTTTCTCGATTTTGTAGAAAAATATAACTGAGTAAATATTTTATTATATTGTCATGTGAAATGTAATTAAATAATAGAGAAAAATAATTATTGTGAATATATAAATAAAAAAATGAAGTCCACCAACTTGATTTGGGAAAGTGAATCATGCCCGATTGAAATATATAAAAATGAATTGATGTGTATTAATAATTGAGCATGATTTCTGCCTTATGAATTATTATACATTTAAATAGAGGCAATAATTATTAAATTTTTAACCCAATTCAATCCGAAATAAATTTGAGTACTTAGGGTTCGTTTGGTTGGTGGGTTTCAGAGGAATTGAAAGGATTCCAAAACTCACTGTTTGGTTGAAGGGTATGAGAATGAAAAAATGAGAATGATACCCAAATACTTGGGAATTATCAAAATCCTCCAAAATGGTGGGTTTCATTCTTATTTTCAAATCTCATTAACAAAATTATTTATTATTTACGTTTATTTCATGTTAATTTATAATTATTTTCTTTATTATTTATTTATCTTATAATGTTATTCTAAAATATTATAAAATTATATTATTATATAATTATCATATTATATGTTATTATAATTACATATAATTGTTTTTACATATTATAATAATATTATTATTAAATTAATCATTTATTTTGTATCTTAACTTTATATTTATAAAATAAATAAGAAAAAATAGATTATTTATTTATTTATTTTTAATATGATTTTTTCTTGTTTTTTATTATGAAATTAATTATTATTTATATAATATCTTAATTACTTTCAAAACCTAGAAACTTAAAAATCAATCTAGAATTGAAAATAATTTCCAAACAAATCTCATATACCTAGGGGTGTAAATGAGCAGAGCTACTCGTGAGCTACTCGGAGATCGACTCGAAAAAAGCTCGATCGAAATTCGATCGTTTAATAAACGAACCGAGCTCGAGCTTCGAGTCGAGCTCGATAAGATTATCGAGCCGAGCTCGAGCTTGGTTATGTTCGGTTCGCCAGGCTCGCGAACATGTTCGAGTTCGAGCTCGAACCGAGCTCGATCTCGAACATGTTCGCGAGCAGGCTCGTTTAGAAAGCTCGCGAGCAGGTTCGCGAGCAGGCTCGCGAGCAGGCTCGTTTAACAGGCTCGCGAGCAGGCTCGTTTAATAGGCTCGCGATCAGGTTCGTGAACAGGCTCGTGAATAGGCTCGTTTAAGATATCGCGAGTATACTCGTTAATAGGCTCGTGAATAAGCTCGTTTTTAATTAAATTTTAATATTTATATATTTTTCTATTTCTATACTTTTTATTATTATATAAATATATTTTGTATTTATTTGACAATACTATATCTATATGTCAATAAATAACAATAATATGATTGAATAAATCATACCATATAAAAAACTTAATTAAGATAAATATTAAAGTAGGAATGAAAATTACTTATATGAGTGATAATTTTTTCAAATATAATTCCTTAGATATATGTGTTTTAAAATTTCACTTAATCAAATTAATTAATTTCATTTAAAAATTGAAACAATTCATTTAATGAGAAATTTATGTTATTTGTAAATCTAAGAGAAACTTAAACAAAAAATATATTATTATTGAAATAATAATGTTTGTATATACTTTTAAATTTTAATAAATTTAAAAAAATGAACACATATTGAAAAAATAAATTTAGTTACTCAATATTCAAATATATATGAATAATGTATGCATATAACTTATTAAATCATAAAGTAAGAATAAAAATATAGTT
>JAPKLW010001787.1:0-11571 GCA_026898455.1 Plectranthus barbatus | reverse complement strand
ATATGTTATAATTACTCAAAATACAAATATTAATGAATAGTATATGATATATCTATTAAAATCATTAAATCATAATACTTTTGCTAGAACTTATGAAGGGTTTAATTTATTTAGTGGAGTGAGTTAGCTTTTTGTTTAGAATTAATTTGTCTCTATTTTATCATTATGCACGGGTTGTGTTTTATGATATTTACATTTTATCACTATAATTTGTATATTTAAATAAAAAATTAAACTTTGTTAAATGAACGAGCTCGAGTCGAGCTCGAGCTCGAGTCGAGCTCGAACTCGAGCTTGAATCGAGCTCGAGCTCGATTACAACATTGCCGAACCGAGTTCGAGCCGAGCTCGAGCTTTAACAAACGAGCTTGCACTCGAACTCGAGCTCATGAGTTTTAGTTCGAAACAGCCGAACTCGAGCCGAGCTCGAGCCGAGCTCGAGCTTTTGCAAACGAGCTCGAGCTCGAGCTCGAGCTCAAAAATTAAAAAAAATAACGAACTCGAGCCGAGCTCGAGCAGAGTTAGAATCACACGAACCGAGCTCGAGCAACCAACTACTCGGCTCGGCTCGGTTCGTTTACACCCCTACATATACCAAACATCAGAATTGAAAATAATTCCCAGAAAATAAACCCATACTCATTCCCTTTACTATCAAACTTATATCCATAGTAATTTCCCACAGTTAAACCAAACGCTACCTTAATTCACTCGAGCTTGAATCTGGTTTTAGTAAAGAAAATAATTTTTATTTGGTTGCTTAATTATTAAAATCAAGCTTCAAGTCGATGTTGTATATTTTGATGATATTTTGGTATTCTGGACTTGGATTTGTATTGGATATTGTATATTTTGTACATGTTGATTTATGCGTGTGTTTGTTTTATGTGTGTCTTTTTAAAATTCGCTTGAATTGGGGTTAATTTAGTTAACTTTGGCTGGAATTTGGTTGTTGTTCAAATTCGACTTGAATCTGGGTGAGTTTAGTTCAATTGAGCCGGAATTTGGGTGTTGTTTAAACTCGGCTTGATTCTGGGTGATGTTAGTTCAATTCAGCTGGAATCTGAGTGATTTTTAAATTCACCTTGAATCTGCGAGAATTTAGTTCAATTCGGCTGGAATTTGGGTGTTGTTTAAATTTGGCTTAAATATGGGTGATGTTAGTTAAATTCGACTGGAATCTAAGTGATGTTTAAAACTCGGGCTTGAATCTGGGTAATGTTTAAAATTCGGTTGGAATTTGGTATGCTTCAGACTTGAATCTGTGTATGTTTAAATTCATCTGGAATTTAAACTTAAGTCGGGCTGGAATTGTCTCAATTGACCTTCAACTTAGCTTAAATTTTGTTGCAATAATTTGAATTGGGCTTGAATTATCTTTATTATAACTTAATTCAATTGACTTATGTTAGGAAATTTGGATGTTATAAATTTCCTTATCCTTAATTGTTTTGTTTTGGTGGGTCAAAAGGTCAAACCAGTTTAGAAGAGTCTCTAGATTAGCCCAAGTTTTTGTTCGTAAATGTAAAGTCCTGTAAGGTCTGTATTGAGTTGTAGTTGGAGTTGATCAAAGACAGAATGAAGAATCAATATGTAGATGCGCAAAGGACTCAAACAGACTGTAAGATTAGAATGGAACTGATCAGTCTGGATCTCATCGGTTTGGGATTGATAAGTTTAGATGCTACACCAATATGGAACTGATCAGTCTGGAACTCACTAGTCTCAAATATCAAACTTGCAAGTCAGGGGAGCAATGTTAAGACTAGAGACGTCAGCCAGCATAGACTTTTCAGACTGACAACACCAGCATGAAATCTTAAGTTCCAATCCCCGCGTATAGACACAAGCAGGATCATCTGAGGAATGGTACTGACAAGTTCAAACTTAAGGATTGAAGATTCCTTAAAGTCTGCAAACTCAAGACTTCAGTCTTGATCTCTCGGACTGGTCTGGATTCCTTGCACTGATCACTACAGTCAATCTGACGTAAAGGTGAACAGCCAAAGTTAAAGTCAGAAAAGCAGGAGCAGGTACAGGATTTCCCAAAAAAGCAACCTGCACGTGCAGAGGACAGAAACATTGGATTAGACAACATCTAATTGTTTCTAAATGGCTCCATTATTCAAATCTCAAAATCCTCAACTATAAATAGCCAAGGACTCCAAGATATTAAGGTTACCTTAACTAACCGAACACCCTACTATCAAGTGAGCGAAAAATCTGCCATTTTTCTGACTCAATGTACGAGGCTTTTCACAAGCTTACCGTGTGTCACTTCGTAAACACGTGACTCAAAACATTCTGTTCTTGAGTTCATCTTGGTGCTATTTCTCTTCAAGAAAGAACACAGCAGTCAAGCACACTCTGTACTTTGACTCTCACATGCTTTTAGCCGCAAGACAGTCAGTTCTGGGGAGAACTCTAAGAACCCCAATTCCGGCTAGGAGGATGCGTGGTGTGTCCACATTCAAAGAAGTTAAGAAGTGAAGGACGGACAGAGGATCGGGGTAGTGAACTTGTGGACTGGTGGACAAGACATTCACCAGCTAGTGATAGATCGTGGGAGCACCCTATAATCCAACACTTAGTGGATTTCAAGACTTTGTCTAAAGAGTAGGCATAGGACTTTTGTGTCCGGACCACTATAGACCTTTGTTGTTTATAGTTTTCTTATCATTTTTTGTAACTTCTTTAAAACTCAACACTCAAGTGTTGAAGTATAATTTGAAACTGATTAATCATTTCTTTGACGTTAAGATGTAAGCTTGACAAACCAAAATGGTACCAAACAACCAGTTTGGATAAAGTGCGAACCTTTTAATATTTCTGATGTGCACTACTAACTCTAATCTCGAGACCACAAGTTGTATCAGAGCGGTCAGTCCTTCCAGGCTAGTTGCTTTGAAGTCGCTTAAGACCAGATCCATTTTTCCTTGCACTTTTTCTTGTCTAGCGTACAAGTCATCATATATTCATCATAAATATTCCAAAGCTTCCTCTGTACTCAGCCGAGAAGTTCGCGATGTGGATGAAGAGATCCACAATACAACTCAAGAGCTTCCATTCCGATATGGTTGACATCCTAGAGAGAGGACCCATAAAGATCGTGAAGATTCTCCCGCCACTTGGAGCTGATGGATGCACAATAGTTTAGAAACCATACAATGAGTGGAACTCAGAGGACAAAAGGAGGAATTAGCTTGATTCTATTGCTCACTAAGTCATTCTCTTTTCCATACCAAACACTCTCGTTGAGGAAGTGATGTAGTTCGACAATGCTAAGGAGGTATGGGAGTACCTCGACAGCTTGTGTCAAGAGACAGGCCAGATGAAAAGAAACAAACACCAAGTATGCGTTGATCCATATGATTCAGCGATCTCAATGCCTTGTTATGATGTAAATTATCAAGGACGGAGGTGCCGACGGGCTGTGTATAGATCGTAAGGAGGCTTGTACTAACTTAGTGAATTATCCGGACCATGGGTCTGAACAGTGATGTAGGATATTTAGATCCGAACCACTATAAATATCGTGTGTTCTTTACTGCTTTATTTTTATCTCTCTCTTGTTTAGTTTCGCAAACTTACCTAACAACGACAGACCTAAGTTTATGTCTTCATACACACTAATCTGAGTTATATCTGTTTATCTGAACAAGCGCAAGCGTATTATTTTTGCTTCCGTTGCATATACAAACCTTTCGCTGCATATATTTGTACTCTGATTTCGGGACCAACAATATTCTAAGTCTTGTAATTTCGATTTTGTTATTAATCTAAATGAAAACTTTTTTAAGTGTGCAATAGTGTGTTTTTACCAAAATAATAAATTTAAAATCTAATATAATATATATATATATATATATATATATTTAAATATTTTAAATATAATAAAAATTGATATTGATAATATATATTGAAAATTAAAGTAAAAAAATATAATTTAACTTGGGTTGAGGTTATTGATGAGAGTAGAAATGGGATTTAGTTGTGAGTTGTATATATGGAGGTAAGATAAATTATGATTTTATTAAAATTTGGGATAGATCGAGATTATGAATGGGAGTAGTCTTAGCCCTTCCAATTGCAAACTTATCGTCTAATTCAGCCGCTAACCTATCTAATCAAGTAAAGAACAAACATATATAATTCGACAGATTAATTTAGTTGACAACGACCGCTATCGCCTGAATCAGATTTCATATCCCTTAATAGAATTGGATGGATTAAAAAAAATCTAATTTGTTCAATACTATATAGCATATATGGCCTAGTGGTCTTATGGCCAATGGGTTGTGGATTGAAATTGAAGTCCAGTTCATAAGTTCAAAACAAATATGGTAAGTATTATTTTAGATGTAATCTTTTGTAATTAGGTTTGTGATTTTCCTTACTGTAATTCGCTTTGAAAGGTCTACTATGTAACCCAATTTTCTACAGAGAAAGAGAGACGTAACAGTTGATACAAATGTTGATTCTTTTTAGGCTTTGTTCAAATTAAATTTCGAATTTAATTAAGGTTTTAATTTAATTTTCGAAATTACATTCCTTATTAGATTAAGTTTTGAGTTTTCCTATATATAGGCTTTGTATTAGACAATTTTATTCAGTTTTTCAGTTTAATAAAATTTTGAGGTTTTCTCCTATATTCAGAACGACTCAAATTCGAAATTCTACTTTATCAGTAGGGCTTCAATCTCGACTAATCAATCAGACAACCATATTTGTTAGTGGTGTCTTCGTGTATATCCATCGTTGTTTGATCAATCTGCTTCTTGGGTCGTAGGAGATTCAATCTCGACTATGGTACTTGAAGGTTTTTGAATCCAAAGGTGTTGGATCCTTCCTTCGTTCAATTTAAGTTTGCTTTCCTGTCGTGTCTGAGTCGAATCGTTTGAGTTCCTGGGCTGCGATCTAAATTTTTCGGCGAGGATCGTATCACAGAGCCATGGTAGAAAATAAAAATCAAAATCCAGCCTATGTCCTCACTAGCAATGTTGGACCTGGATATATCATCAAGCTCGTTCAATTGAAAGACAATAATTATAATGAATGGGTACGGGCTGTGAAAAATGCGCGTTGTGCGAAGAACAAAGTGGGCTTCATCGATGGAACTCTAAAGCAACCCAAAGAAGAAGACGAATTGCCAAGTGTTAATGATTGGTTCTAAGTAAATGCAACGATTGCTGCTTGGATCTTTAATACCATGGAACCGAGTCTTCATTCAACGATCTCTCACGATGGAGTTGCAAAGAACTTGTGGGATGATATGAAAGTAAGATTTGTGCAAACAAATGGACCCTGGATTCAGCTAATCAAGGCTGAACTTGCGGGGTTGAAGCAACGCGGTATGTGGATTGTTTCATATTTCGGTTGAATGAAACAACTATGGATGATCTGGCGGATTATAATCAAAATCTGGTGTGTTCATGTAATGGTTGCATTTGTAACTTGAGTGTGAAAATGATAAAAAGCGTGAGGATAAAAAGGTGCATAAATTTCTAATGGGACTTGATGAAAATTATCGAATGATCCGATTGAGAATTTTGGCATGTCAACCTCTCCCAAACTTGAGCCGAGTTTACTCTCAAAAATTTCAAGAAGAAATGATGAATTCTATAACAAATACAAAGGAAGAACTGTTGGTTTTTCAGTTCAGGTTGGAATCGGAGGGCGGAGAAGTGGACCAATGACAGAGAAAGCTGAACTTTTCTGTTCGTTTTGTAAGCAGAGCGGTCATGATGTGGATTCATGTTTCCAGATAAATGGGTATCCAGAATGGTGGGGAGATCGACCGAAGGGAAGTGGTGGTTGTAGTGGCCGATCTGGAGGTGGTCGTGCATGGGGTGGAGCAGTCGGAGGCCGAGGACGAGGCAACAATCAAGATGCATGCGAAAATACAAAGGTGGCGACTCCTAGACTATCATCAACTGTTGGATCTGGCTCTTCAATAACTAGAGGTGTCAACGATGATCGTGATGTTGGTTTTTCAATCGATCCTGAATTGTTGTAGGCATTCATGACTTTTATGCGTGACTGCAAACCATCTTCCAAACGATTAACTGGTAATAATATTGTCTCTTGGATTATTGATTCTGGAGCTTCCCGTCACATGACTGGAATGTTGCATTGTGTTGAATTTTAATTTTTGAAATTTATTAATAATCAATTTGTAACTTTACCGGACGGTAACATGGCTACTGTTAGTCATGAAGGAAAGACTAAATTTGGGAAGAATTTAACATATGATAATGTGTTGTATGTTCTGAATTCGGATTGTAATCTATTGTCCATCTCTCACTTGATTGATGAAACTGGATATGATATGTTATTTACTAAGACGATGTGCCAACTACATGACCCTATTTACGAGGATGATGATTGGGCTATTGGGTGATAGGAAGGATGGTTTGTACCGGTTGGAGGTCCCAAATAAAATAAAAGCTTGCCTAGCTAAGGACTCTGGTTCATTTGAATTGTGGCACCGACGTATTGGGCATCATTCTTCTAGAGTAGTTGGTTCTTTGTTTTCTGATTGCAGAAATGATTCTAGTTTTTCGAATAGAATGTGCAATGCTTGTATGCAAGCGAAACAAACAAAGAATGTTTTTCCTAATAGTTTGAATAAAGTTGCTCACAACTTTGATTTGTTACATTGTGATTTGTGGGGACCCTATCATGTCCCCTCAACTTGTGGTGCTTCTTATTTCTTGATTGTGGTTGATGATTTCTCACGCTGTATTTGGGTTTTTCTATTAACTACTAAGTCTGAGGTGAGTTCTGTATTGAAAAAGCTTTTAGCCTTGATACGTTGCCAGTTCTCTGCCACTGTTAAAATTGTTTGGTCGGATAATTAAACATAATTCATTTGTCTAAAAGATTATTTTGTCGATCAAGGGATTATGCATTAGACATCATGTGTTGATACTCCACAATAGAATGGCCACGTGAAGCATAAACACAGACATATCTTGAATGTTGCTCGAGCTCTTCGTTTTCAGGCTCAACTTCCTATTGAGTTTGGGGTGACTGTGTTCTTGCAGCCGAATATTTGATAAATCAAACACCAGTCGAGTTTTGAATGGTAAGTCTCCCTATGAATGCTTATTTGACACTCGTCCTGACTACTCTCATATGCATGTTTTTGGGTGTTTGTGCTATGCTCACAATTTGAGTCGAAGCATAGATAAGTTGCTAGTAGGGAACGACGTTGCATTTTTCTTGATTATCCTTATGGTAAAAAATGATGGCGGGTTTATGATCTTGAAGCTAAGGTGTTTTTGGTGTCGAGGGATGTCTAGTTTTCTGAAATGGAATTTCCCTGTGCCACTGTTGTTTCTTTACCTTTTTCGGCCCTACCCATTTCTTCATCTGTTGATTTATTGACGTCAACTGAGATTCTTAATGCAGTAGAGAAAGAAGTATTGCCACCAATTTATCCCTTGGTCCTGTCACATGAAACACTGCAGTCGGCGCCTGCGACTTCCTCTACTCCTCCTGCGGATGTAACACTTCGCAGGGGAAATCGAGTTAGTAATCCATCGACTCAGCTGCAGGACTTTGTTGTGGGTATGGTTTTTGGACCTACTTTCGCTTTGGATTCTTCCGCTCAATCTACTTATTCTTTGTCTGCATGTCTGAGCTATGATCTTCACGCTCCAACTTGAGGGAGGGTATTAAACCACGTGTGTTTTTAGTATTTTTGGTAAATATTATTTTGCATGTAAACTCTTATAATTAGGTGTGTAATTTTCCTTACCGTAATTAGTTTTGAAAGGTCTACTATGTAACCCAATTCTCTATAGAGAAAGAGAGACGTAAATGTTGATACAAATTTTAATTCTTTCATAATCTAAATGTATATGAAATCTAAAATATCATGACAAATTCAAAAAAAAAAAGAAAAGAAAAGAAAAGATAAAAGAAACAAGTAAAATTCTTACTAGCCATAATCAGTGAAATACAAATACAATCACTTAGATCTAATTTCATATCCAAAGAATAAAAATCGTAAATGAGATAGGTCTTGACCTTCTTTATTCCTCAAATCCACATTATATAATGTTGTTTTCTCCCTCAATATTCTCATTCTATTTAGAAAGTTTATCCAATTAAACTCGAAAGCTCAGTGTTTATCGAATTGTTTAATTTTTTTAAAAGGAAATCAAACCACATATTTAATAGAAAAGATTATGTACCATTTCTTCGTATATTTAATCGATTACTTTGAAATCACGCTATGTGATAAAATGTCAAAGGCCATGCATGCGGTTAAAGTGAGGATCTTTGTTTTCACATACATATTTTTTAACTTTGAAGATGCAATCCCAACTTTATTTTTTAATAAAGCAATAGAGTTTGCCGAAAGTAAACCTAAGAAAATATTTTAAAACATGCTTTCTCTATTAATCAATACAAAAAAAATATGACAAAGCTACGCTCTTTATTATAAAGTACTATATATAATTTAATTTGTCTTGGATGTGTAGGATTATCAGTTTAGTTTGAAGCCCTCGAGTTGGCTCGATTAATCCAAGCTAAAATGCAGATTAGGATTGATATATTTTAATCTGAAATTTTTTTTAATCGAATAGCCCAAGACCAAATAATCTGAGGCTTGATAGGATTGAACCCGAAATTAAAATCAATAGGTTGACCCAATTAATTTTTTCATTGATATTGTTTATCATAATTTTGTACAATTTGGATAACGTTTGAATTTACACTTTCTTGAAAAAAAAATATTTATCATAGTCTTGTGTTGTGGGTCAAAATAATCCAGTCCATTGAGCTCCAATATCAGATTGAGAAAATCTATTGACCTAAGATCGAAGTCCATAAAAGATTTAGCCAAGAGGCATCAAACTATCTTAGGTACGGTTATTAGGGGCGGATGTATATATATACTTGGGGTACAATTGTACCCCCAAAAATATTTTTCCCCTTTAATTAAATATATACTTTAACTATTATTTATATAGAATTTTACATATTATTCATATAGATTTTTATAATATGTACCCCAATTTTTTTATTTATACATTGTATCCCAATTCTAAAGTTTTAGATCCTCCCATTATGGGAAGTAAACACTCATAACTTCGAACCACAACCTCATAATTCACGACCTCGGTCTTCACAGAACAATTTTGGACATTCTCTCACATTTCAAAATATTGTTACTCATTGTAATTTGAACAATATTTACGTTCATTCAATACATCTAAACTCTCAATTCACACAAAATCCCCAAAATACTTTGGATTATTTAATATTTTAACGCCATGGTATAAATTGATGCCCAAATGAGAGAAGCAGATTTCGACATTTCGTATTCTAAAATTGCAAACAGTAAAAACTAATTTAACTCTGTCTAGAAAAGAAAATTAACGTAAGTCATAAGAAAAAAAAAAAAAAAAAAGCACAAATGTCCAATATTTTATGGGTCCAGATATTCCGCGGCCCAAGACTATGATGACAAATGTATTGTAGCAAGTTTTTTAACAAGAAATAAAAAAATATAATAACTTAAGATTCAGATTTTAAATATTTTTCTACCGATTCAGATTTTAAATATTTTTCTACCGATGAAAACGCAATTACCAGACGTCATGCATAGGGTCATAAATAAATAATAGCCCATATCATTACAATATGTTAATTTATAAAATTCAACAATTTTCTTTATTTTTTCTCTATTACTTTGCTAATAACTAAAAATAGGCAAAAACTTGCGTTAGACACACATAAATGGTTTAGGCGGATTTTATCCATACTCATATGAATTTACTCATCTCAAATAGGGTTTATTAATCCCTAATTGGGGTATATTAAATAAGTTTGAATTCGATTAATGGATAAAACCCGTCTAAATCGTTTAAGTGTGCCTAACCTGAGATCTTCCGCTTAAAAATATGTTATTTTATTACAAATTATACACCATAAATTATTTTATCACATTATTTTACTCATTACACTGGAATGCTATATTCAAGACACGTCAATTTTTTCTCACTAAATCTTGATAAGCTTTATTTTAAGTTATGTTGAATACATTCTAGCATAACTATTTAAAGCATCATATTTTTAATAACGAATAAAAATACTTAAAATATACGTTGCTTTACAAAGTTGGCCAGACTCCATAAAATGGTACTTGTATTAATCTAAAATACAATCAAACATGTCTATGATTCGGATGCTAATGATAAAAGAATTCTGCCTACATCTAATAAATCATGAGTTAGACATACAATGAGAATATTAAGTGGGATGATTGTGATAGCGAACTGGGGGGCGAGCGGTGCAACCCGGATGAGGATGGGTCGAGGAAGGTGTACAAACGGGGATCACGTAAGGTGATTGCTTATGGTAACAACTCAGCAGAGTGAGGCGATGTAGTGTGTTTTGCGTGAGTCGGTTATAGCTGCTAGCCACGTCAGCATATAGTAAAATAAAAGGAGTGGGTGAGTGGTAGTAGAGGGTATCGAGAGTTATAGTAAGGTTCGGAGTACCGAATAGGGAGAAGTGATTATTTTGTAATCCTTCTTTTGAGTGAGAAATAACAGTACTTTTGGTTTTTCCTTTTCTCAGATTCTTATCAATTGGTTCCGTTGCCGGGAAACGATGGTGACCACGCTAGGGGATGTTGAGAATCAGATAGAGCAGGTGGAAATCGGCATAGAGAGGCTGACGGGAGCGATGCAGTCACTGGAGTCGAAGCAGGAGGCGTGGATGTCGCGCATGGAGTCGCTGGTGCTGGGCGCTTCTGGAAAAGGTGGGAAGACCCCGATCGGCGTAGGGCACGTGGGGTCCAGCCAGGGGCGAATGGAGCAGACACCAGGCTTTCAGAATATTCCAACTCCTCAGCCCAGAATGGAGCTACCTAGGTTCGACGGCTCTGGGGCCCAATCATAGATTTCCTGCGCCGTACAATTCTTTCTGGTCCATGGGGTACCCGAGGCGCAGTGAGTGCGACTCGCGATGATCGCGATGGCGGGCACGGCGATTCCGTGGTTCCAATTACTCCAGAGAAAGAAATCCGACCTGCGATGGGTAACTATGAAGGAGGAGCTTCTGGTTCGTTTTGGAGACGCCAACATTGCGAACATCTATGAGTCTTTAGCCAAGGTAAAACAGACAGCAGCTCTGGACGACTACATCACGCAACCCATATTGATGCTAGAGGAATCTTCATCGCGAATCTCGCAGCCCTCACCCAACGGAAATTATATGTTGCAGCCCAACATTAGTGGGCAATTGTTTGTGGGCAAGTCTGCAAGTCCAATAGCGATTACAAGAGCAGGCGCAATCAACGGGCAATTGCTGATGAGCCCAATTTCAAACAAAGGAAAATTGCAGATCAACCCAATTAAAAACAAGGAGAAACGCAGCTGCCATTCTCATCTAGCGACAATCGTGCGACTTGAAAAGGGCTTGACGAGCGAGCGACCAGCACCGGGAAGCAGAGCAAAGCTGCGAGTAGGTCAGAGGATTCGTGGCTGCGCAGTTGGGTGTTGTTGGGACCTTCGTCCCGCGACAGGGGTGCGCGGCAGGGCATGGGTACTG
>JAPKLW010001786.1:81077-151742 GCA_026898455.1 Plectranthus barbatus | reverse complement strand
GAGAGAGTGGGCGGCTGTAGATCCGGTAGCGTATCCTCACCAGATTTTCGGATCGAGCAAGGGAACAAATCAGAAGATCAGATCTGTTGGAACACCATCGTTTTGATCGATTCCAGATCCAGATCTGCACCATCTTCATTGCCGTCATCGATCTAGATCTGTAGATCAGTCCTTGGAGTTTAAGGTATTCCTTTGAATCTACGAATTAAATTAAATAGGAGCTTGCATAGGGCATTTACTGTTTGTCATGATATTTATTTTGATATCCATAAATCGAATCCGGAGTTTAATAAATGGCGATTCATGTCGCCTATTGTAGACTCAGTTCCTACACTCCTTGCAGCTATGAATTGGCAATATTGCTCCAGAGTTTCCTCTTGAGCTTGTGCTACTTCTGACTCAGTGAGCAAAGATGTTACAGAAGATGTAGAATGGTAGAGATGGGAGCTTTTGATACAAAGTGGTAATTGGAAAGGGGTAGCCTGTGAGGATCTAGGTGAAAGTTTAGAGCATTGAAAGTTTCAGCCCTGCATGCTCAGATAGCCAGCATCCTCAACCTTATCTCTTCTTCAATCATCTACTTCCTCCCCTTCTGGGAACTCCATTCATTATCCCAAACCACCTCAGACCTTCAGAAGGTCAATCCCAACCTAGCCAGCATGATGTACATATCTTCAGTGTTGAGCTCATGCCTGACTATGTCGTACCTCCTCCATCGTCAGAACTCCATCCTCAGCCTGTCACAATGGACAGTGTTCTCACGCAGGATGTTAGGATAAAGTAGATTGATTTCTTCAATTGTCCTCCTCTCTATCCTTTTGTGAGATCTCCGTAGCGCAGGGGATAAGCTTTGTATCCCCTATGTCAGTTTTGTTCATGGTTGGGCACCAACTCCTTAGTCGTTATGAGGTGGACTTGGGATGGGGTGACCCACTTAATGGCACTTTGAAATCAATGATAGTCCTACTTGGTATCCCACGAGTGGGGCCTCCAGACTCAGTGCTTGTCTTGTTCATAGTCATACTCTTCATCTAATCGGGGACAATGCACATCCTCGTCTGCACCAGAGGAGATTGAGATCTGGGAGTCTTCAAAAAATATGCTCATTGCATCATCATCTCCCACTCCTCTGTGTGAACCCTCAACATGGGTAGATTCTGTCTGAAACTGAGTTGCAGACTCTGCATTGGTAGAGGTTTCCCCTTGCTCAACGTCAGGACCCTTGCCCTTGTCCTGATCTATTTCTATCTCAGGCTTTTGCTATGCCTTCTTCTCCGCCTCTGGTTCAACCTCCTGTTTAGCCTCAAGTTTAGTCGCAGGTTCTGTCTCCTTCTCAGCCTCAGGCTCTGGATTTTTCTCAGCCTCCTTCTCTTGCTCTGCAAGTTTTGTCGGGGCGATTGCCCGCTCATCCGCTCCTTGTTCCTCCTATTCCTCAGCCACCTTCCGGGCAATCTCTAAACGACTTCCTCAGCATGTACCTCTAGATATACTTCAGGAATTTCCAGGGCATGTTGAGTTTCTGTCTCAGCTTCTTCCTCCACTTCCTTCTCTCCACATCCTCCCTTATCACCAACTCCTTTCGCTGGTTGTACTGGATCGGTCGCTCAGTCAATAAGGTCTCCTTCCACCATTACCTCTACCATAGGTTGCTCTGGCTGCTTATACTGCCTCTCCGAATGTTGATACATGCCCTGAGCTTGCTGGTAGAGTGCTTCAAGAGATGTTTCTTCAGGAGTCCCAGAGAGGAATGGGATATTAATATCTTGAGGTATCTCCACGTCAGGCTCCTGAAAATTCAGCTTGCGCCATGTAGAAATCTCACTGGTCTTCTCCTTTCCCTTTCCGGCGACTTCTTCTTCTCGTGCTCTCTTCTTCTTGCTCGTGTTCTCTTCTTCTTGCTCAGAGGTTAGACAACAGAAATACGACCTTTGAACGGTTGTGGCCCCTGAACTGGCTGAGTTGAGGTCTTCTAAATTGCTTCCTCAGCTTCCTCTTTTTCTTTGGCTTTTATTTCGTCAGATCCTCCCCAAGCTTAGTTAATTGGGGGAGGTCTTCCATGACCTTCTGCAGGCTCTCCTCCTGCTCAGCCGCAGTTTCCTATGTCGGTCTATCTTCATCACCACCACGACCTTCATTGTTATCCTCAGATTCACTTGGTTCACCAACCTCGGACTTTGTGGGGATGAAATCAGTAGGGATCATGACTTCCCCTGCATCCATTGTTGGCAGCAATTTCTCCAGTAGATAGCTCACCTTTAAGCCGAAGCTTACACTGGTAGAGAATTGCACGGTCTCCTCAATGGTGGACTGCCTGTGCACATAATCCAACAGTCTCTCAAAAAGGAATTCCGCCCAATTACTATGCACTTCATCATCAATATCTATAAGAAGTGAATACTTCTTCTTGCTCAATTTTGAAAAGTATCTCACCTCACACTGGAGCATGCAGATTGCAATATTAGCAAGAAATTTGTAGAATGGATTAAACTCATTTATCTTGTGATTCATTTTCCAAGGAGTGGTGATCTCATCCAACCTCTAGTCGATCCAGTGGCTCTCCATGTGCTCGCGCACCTTCTTGTTATCGGCCCCTTGCTTATACAGATGAATGCAAGTGTTCAGCTTGAATACTTGTTTGAGTAACAAGGGAGTTACTCGATTTCAGTTCCGGTCACATAGGTGGTGAACGCCTTCTTATCTTTATCCATTACGGCGTTAGCATAAAACTAGGCAACAAGGTAGGGTTGGAACCTCTTCGGCCGTGCCCTCAAGTAGTATACAATCCTTTCGCCAGTCAACTTGACTGCGAGGTGTTTATCTGGGCATGCCTCCTTTACACGGCCACATTCAAAATATTTTCTTTGGTCATCTGAGCGGCTCTCCTTTGCTCCGGTGAAAGTTTCTTGGGATCATTATGAAACAATTTCAAAACCTGGGAATAAGGTCATCCAATGTATACGACACCTTCTCTCAACCAGATGTCGAGGAATCTCCGGCCGACTTCTGTGCGGTTTTGGTAGATTTCTTCGGTGGCATGATTAGAGATGATGATTGGTAATCAATGAAGGAATATTTGTCAAAAGACTTAAATTCTCTGGGTAAAATCTGGTTTGATGAAGGATTCAAGGTCGATAGAAATGGCAAAGTGAAAAAGTTTTAATTGTCATTTTGCCATTCCTATAAATAGGGTACAAAGATACATGTTAGGTGCTAAATTGTACAGGGGGAAATATGTTAGATGTTCAATTGTAATTCACATCTTTAGTTTAATGTTTTGATGTGTCAAAACTGAATACCTAGGCTTAGAGTTATTGCTTCTTGTATTCCTTGTATAGGACTATTGAGTTGCAATAGTTCGATAGGAAGCAACCACCAAAAAACTGAGGAACAGTTTTTGAAACTGTCAGAACGTAACGAGCAAGAAAACTATGATGACAGTTCGAGAGAGCCGTAGAAGAATGTGAGAGCATAGCAGTGTAACAAGCAAAAACAGGAACTACATTCAGATTAGTATAAAAATTACAAGGATTGAAAATTGTGGAATCAATTTTCACATTTAAAAGGTACAAGAACCTGGAAAGAGTGGAGCTCGATTTCAAAACAAGAAATCACATAAGAAAGAGAGCACGTGAAGAATGCAGAGCAGAACAGTCATAAAAAGCCTAGGAGTCTCAATAATAAGGAGCAATGGTTGAGGCATCTGTGACTGGAGTTTAATGTTGTCGAGCCAGACACGTCAAGTACAAACTATCTCAGAGAAAGGACAATGGTACGCAGAAAAGGCAGGGGAGCAGGTCTGCTCTTCAGAAAAGATATGGTCGTTGATTGGACGATGACTACTTTCTCTCTACCAGCTATTTTTCAACACCCGCCTATAAATAGCAGAAGAAATAGAGAAACAACAATCCGAACATCAAAATTCTTACTGTTACTCTGCTGAAATTAAAGCTCGAAGCATTCAAACCTCTCATTCTAAGGCATTAACTCTGTGGTTCATTTACTGAACACGAGGCTTAACTGCTCAAGGAATCTTCATAGATTCACCGAGTAACCCAACTGGTATACGAGTTTTAAGTCATCTTACTTAATCTTTAACCTTGGTGCTCTTATTTTTCAAGTAAGAACACAGCAGCCTATCTCTCTATCAGGGAATAGGTTATTACGGGTGTTTGCCAAACTGTTGAGTTCTGGGAATAACTAAACCATCCACTCACCGGAGTTGTGTCCTCAATCCATTTCCGACGACTACCAGTCCACCAAGAAGATGAAGAAGGATTGAAGAGCATCTACCTGGGCGAGTGATTCAGTCTGCTACAAACGGTTGCTTTCATGGTGGTTGGCTATAGATCATGAGGAGTGTATTCTTTGCATCCTTAGTGAATTTTCGGATTAATTTCCAAAGAGTGGACGTAGGACTTAAGAACCAAACCACTATAATATCGTGTGTCTTTTACATTTTTCACTTACTTTCTGCTTTACTCAGTTTAGAAATGTGTCTTTAAAACCTTCAACACTTCTCTAAAGTGTTGAAGCGTATATCTGAAAACTGATCACTTAAGCTGCTCGACTAATACAGTTTTTTCATAAATCTAAACGAATGAACTGAGCTCAGTTTTGAAAGTGCAACCCCTTGTAATACTTCCGCTGCACGTAAATTGCATCTCTAATCTGGAACCAACAAGTGGTATCAGAGCAGGTCGGTCTTTCAAGACTGCCCTATTTTGAGTCGCTTTGGACAGGATCCATATTTTCCTTGAGCTCTCACTTTTTCTCTGTCTGTTTAGCGAGCAGAATATTCAGGATGATGAACTTTCCGAATCTTCCAAAGTATAACCCTGATAGGTTTGAAGCATGGAAGAAAAGATTTGTCATTCTACAGAGGAGCCAGCATCCAGAAACGGATGAAGCGTTGACAGTAGGACCGTTGAAGATTCTGAAAGTCAACACTCAGATTGGTGCTCGAACTGAAGGAAATGATCAAGCACCACAACCTCAGATGATAGATTAGCCTCCAAAAGAATGGACGCTCGAGGACAAGAAATGAGCTCAGCTTGATCGAATCGTTCAAGACATGCTCGAACAATCGCTGCCGGATCCCCTCATGGAGGAAGCATCCATACAGACCAACAGCGCAAAGGAGCTGTGGGACTGGATTATCGAGCTCACAAAGGAAAGTGAGGCAATGAAGCGTAACAAAAAGCAGGTCGTCATTGACAAATATGAATCCTTCCAGATGCTACCAGGAGAATCAATCAAATCAATGGAAGTGAGATTCAATGCCATTATCAGTGAGATGAAGAACCTTGGAAGAGAATAGAGTGTGGCTGACATGAACGCCAAAATCCTTTGAAGAATGCCAAAGGAAGATTGGTTCGTTAAAACTACCAGTTTGAAGGCTATGGATCTCTCGAAGATGACCACCAAAGACCTGTTTGCCGAACTTCAGGCCCACGAATAGGACATCCAGATGGTGAACAAGAATGAAGCTGCCAGATCCTCATACCCAGCAGCAAATGATGACATCACACTCTTTGTAAGGAGGGAGTTTCTAAGACGTCAGAAGAAGCCCGCTCAGTTTGACAGAACTGCCCATCAGTCAGTCACAGCAAAGACCACCTCCATGACAATTTTGAAGAAAGAAACTGACGAGATAGTTTCCACAAAAGAAACAGAGCAATCAATTGCTCAACTGGAGAAACAAATGAGAAACCTGGTTGTACTTCTCGAGAAGGCCAGAGGCAAAGGTAAAGGAGCTCAGACAAGCGAGCAAAGGTTTACAAAGAGAGAGCAGCACACATGCTTCAAATGCAACTCTCCAAATCACCTGAAGTACGAATGCCCCCTGGTCTTACAAGAGGAGAGAGATAGATTGAGGAAGCTATTTGAGAGAAGAGCTTCAAAGGCTATGGCGAAGGTAATGCTGTCCAGAACTGAAGTGCTTGACATTCCAGATTATGATGATGGCTATTACACCTCAGAGGACGAGGATGATGAAGAAGCACTTCTAGCCTATGTGTCAGCACTCTATGGAGATGTCACTGATGATGAGGTCAGGGAGTCACACAGCGAAATTGTGGTAACAACTCATCTACCTTTACACTTAGCATCTTCATTTGACGAAGAGAGCACTGAACTTTGTTATTCAAGTTCAGATGATATTACTCTCGATGTTATTGTTAAAGAATTTGAAAATTTTCATGTGATTAAAGATGTATTAATTGGTGAAAATGCCTCACTGAAATTAAAAATTTCAGTTTTGACCGATGAAGTCGTAAGAAAGAGGTCACTCAGTGAGGAACTTGAAAAACTCAAGAAAGAACACTCCAAGCTTTTAAAGGATTTTGAAATTGTCTCAAATGAGTGTGAGTCCTTGAAGAAACTTGAGTCTGTTGAGTGTAATTGTTCTTTTAAGAAAAGCTCAAGAAAATTGAAAGAGATTTTAACTGCTCAAAAACCACCGTCTGACAAGCACGGGATTGGTTATTGTGGAGAGAATTTGAATGTGCATGCATCTAATTCTAAAACTTATAAGAAGTTTATAGGCTTTGTCAAAGCAAAATTCAGTTCTAATGATGTGTTGGAAGAAAGTAGAGTCGCGCAAAAGGATAAGACCAAATGTTGGTCAATAACTGACTCTAAGCAAGTACCTTGACAAAGAGTACAAACAGTTCAGAAACTGTTAAACCAACTGTCGAGAGAAAGCCTGATCTTCCATTGATACTGGACAAGCGTCATGTTCCAAATGCAAGGAATCCAGTTTTGACATCAAGAATGACTGAGCAACACGTAAAGGCTGCTAGGAAGTCAGTTCGACAACCGAATATATATTCGAGGAATTATGACCTAAATCAGTTTTGGTATAACACTATTCCGAATAGGAGGAACACCTATTCAAGGCCTGAGTCAGAGCAATGTTATTTGCCAAAGACTAGGAAGGCTAACCAACCGAGAACATTTTCTCGAGACTCTTTCAGGAACAACAGTATCAGAGAGAGTTCACATATGACAACCTATTCCCACATGCATCCACATAGCATATATTATTCGAGGAGAAAGGTTGATCAGTCATCGAAGAATGACTTAGTTTCACGAAATATGAAAGTGAAACAGATTTGGATACCTAAAGGATGGATCCAGAAAACTGACTCTGCAGGACCCGAAAAGATACGGGGACCTAAATCGTAATATTTTTTGTCTTGCAGATGCGCAAAACCAAGTCAAAGAAGAAAGAAAGAATTTGGATACTCGACAGCGGGTGTTCAACTCACATGATTGGAGAACAAGAACTGCTCACAGAATATACAATGTGTGAAGGTCCATCAGTTACGTTTGGTGACAATCTCAAAGGGCAAGTAATTGGAAAAAGTTGTGTAAAAAGAAATGGGGTAATCATCAAGAACGTCTCCTTGGTCACCAGCTTGAAGCACAACCTTCTAAGCATTAGCCAGCTGAGCGAAAGTGGATACATAGTCAGTTTTGAAAAAACAGGATGCCACGTCATAGACAAAAAGACCAACAAGACCAAGATCAGAGGCATCAGGAAAGGAGTTCTTTACATAGTAGATTGGTCAAGTGGAGAAGAAGGAACTTGCCTCAGGGCACACAGCTCAACCGATGGAGTAAACTGGTTGTGGCACAAAGGATTGAGCCATCTAAACTTCAACTTGATTCGACATTTGGCGAAGCACAACCTAGTTGAAGGACTGACACGAAAGATATTACAGAAAGAAGGAGTATGTAAAGCATGCCCGTTCAGAAAATAGAAGAGAACCTCTTTCAAGAGTAGGCCGATAACTGCCAGCTCAGAACGGATCTTAGAACTACTGCATATGGATTTATTTGGTCCAGTCACTCCACCCACGATTGGAAGAAAGAAGTACACATTAGTAGTTGTTGATGACTACTCTAGATACACGTGGGTCATCCTGATCATGTCGAAGGACGATGTGAAGATCCAATTGTCGGACTGATTACCCGCATCCAAAATGAAAAAGGGGTGACAGTCAAGAGAATCAGATCAGATAATGGAACAGAGTTTTGCAATGGGCCAGTCATGGATTTTTGTACAAAAATTGGAATTTTACATGAGAAGTCCATACTAAGAACTCCACAACAGAATGGCCTTGCTAAGAGAAGAAATAGAACACTCAAGGAAGTAGTGAGGACCATGTTAGCTGAGACCGACCTCGGAAAAAGGTTTTGGGGAGAAGCCTTGATGACAGCCTACTACACTCAGAATCAAAGTGCATTCAACATGCAACTGCACAAGACTCCCTACGAAGTTTATCACGATCGTAAGCCTTCTTTAGCTCATCTTCATGCTTTCAGTTCACCATGTTATATTCACAATGGGAAGTCCAAATTGGATACCTTTAGTCCTAAGGCTGATGATGGTGTGTTTCTTGGCTATGGACACCCATCATACAAGGGATATAGGGTATTCAATAAGACTACCCAGCTTGTGGAGATAACATGTCATGTTGTTTTTTATGAAGCTACTCTAGTGCGCAGGACACTCAAAGAGATGGGTCTTGAACATCATGAGATCAAGGATGTCTCTAAGGAACCTAAAACTGATCTTAATCAAAATAGAACAGTTCCTCTGATTAGATCTATGATTGATGATTCGGAGAAGCCCCTTGCCTCGACTGAACCCAGACAGTCGAGGGGGCCGATTATACCAATGTTATTGCTGAGGCCTCAAGTAATACACAAGATAATGATCAAACCAAAGAGAAGGCATCGGAAACTGGTGCAACCATTAAAGAAGTTGAACAGCTTGAAGCCAATGAAGACAACCTTGAGGGAGATGAAGAAACAATTCTTGCTGATCAACCAGTAGATAGGGAGATAACAGTTCCTGAACAAAAAGAAGGATCGTCTAGTCAGGATCAACGAGTTTTATATCATCAAGAAACTTCAACAGATCAACCCAGATCTTCAGAAGCCCCCGTTGAAGTCCAACATGTGAAGAAGCCTAGTTGGCTAAGAGACCATCCAATTAAAGCCGTTCTGGATGATGTCGGAAATCCAGTTCGCATGAGACAAGGCAGTGATCTGATGTCATGCTTCATATCCCAGATTAAACCAATGAAAATCGGAGAAGCTCTTCAATCAGCGGATTGGATCAATGCGATGCAAGAGGAATTAGCGGAATTCGCACGCAACAATGTATGGCATTTGGTGGACAGACCAACGCACCAATCCTTGATCGGCACTAAATGAGTCTTAAAAACTAAGAGAGACGAGACCGGCACCATCGTAAGAAACAAAGCAAGATTGGTTGTCAAGGGATATGCTCAATGTGAAGGAATTGATTTTGATGAGACTTTTGCCCCAGTTGCCAGACTGGAGGCCATTTGGCTATTCTTGGCATATGCAGCCTATCATGACTTACAGTTCTTCAAATGGACATAAAGAGAGCTTTTCTCAATGGCGAACTGAAGGAGGAAGTCTACGTCGAGCAACCCCCAGGTTTCGAGCAAGGGACCTAGAGCTTGGTATGAGACGCTCTCTCAATTTTTGCTCAAGAATGGTTTCGAGAAGGGGACGATAGATAGGACACTGTTCAAGATCAAAGATGGAGAAGACATCCTGCTAGTCCAAATTTATAAGGATGACATCATTTTTTGAAGCAAGAACACGAGTCTTTGTGAGAAGTTTGCCCAACTGATGCAAAACAAGTTTCAGATGATTATGATGTGTAAAATGATGTATTTCTTGGATCTACAAGTGGATCAATCAGCTAAAGGGATCTTCATCAGCTAAACGAAATACACTCAAGATTTGATCAACAAATATTGTCCTGAGAAAACCAAGTCATTAAGGATTTCGATGAGCACTAGTTCTCAGATCACTCCTGATGAAGAAGGAGAGCCAGTTGACCTAACTGCTTATCGAGGGATTATTGGATCTTTGTTATACTTAACTGCCAGCAGACCCGACATTTCGTATTCAGTAGGTGTTTGTGCAAGATTCCAGGCGAATCCGAAGAAATCTCATATGGACGCAACCAAAAGGATTGTGAGATATCTGAAGAAGACTGAATTATTAGGTATTTGGTATCCGAAAACTAATGGAATCATGCTAAATAGATTCTCGGATTCAGATTTTGGAGGCTGCAAAATTTATCGGAAGAGCACAAGCGGAACTTGTCAGTTTCTTGGTCACAAATTGATTAGTTGGCTTAGCAAGAAGCAACACTCGGTTGCCACGTCAACTACATAAGCCGAATATGTTGCTGCCGCTAGTTGATGTGCTCAGATACTCTGGATAAAGCAGCAGCTAAAGAATTATGGAATAGAAACTGGGTGTGTACCAATACATTGCGATAGCAACAGTGTTGTTTGCATTTTGAAGAATCCAGTTCTACATGCCAGGATGAAGCACATTAAAATTCATCATCATTTCATCCGAGATCATGTAGATAAAGGAGACATCTCGGTGGAATATATAAGGACGGAGGACCAGTTAGCGGATATTTTCACCAAACCGCTACTTGAGACTCGATTCAAGGAGCTATGCATCAAACTAGGTCTTCTAGAGTTTGATGAAATCTCTAAGAGATTAGAAACTATGTTGTGCAAAGTGGATGACGTGTGCAGTTAGACAGTTTTGAGCTGTCAGAATTTTACTCAATGCTGAAGATAATATCGTGCAACAACTAAGTGGGATATTAAGTAAAATAAATTTTGAAGATCAGCTCAGTTCAGTTGTACAATTGTCAAGATTGGAAACAGAAAGATATGACTTCATGCAAGAGAAGAAATGTACATTACAGCAACAGAAGAGAAAAAGATGATTACATAGTAAGTTCTTAAAAGTTCAATTGCTAAATCAAAGATGAGGTCGATGTTTTGAAGGGAAGTAGTCGGAGTTGCATAAAGTAGACCAGCCTTGGACAAAAGACGGTATCTCCAGCTCAAGAAGCATGCTCGGTTGCATTCCATAGGGAATGGGGACAGCATGGAAATGCTCAAGGGCGTACTTCACCCGATCAAATACAAAGGAAGCCCAATCAACTTCCTCCTCATCCACGAAGGCCATCATAGCCTTGGAAACAGACGATGAAAAGTCTGTATACTCCAGTGGGTCACCGACAATCAGATGAATGACGACATCATTCGTCAGGCAAAAACGAGGCACCAGCAACCTTGATAAGGCCGTCGAATGAAAACCGATATCGCCCATGGTATCAGAAGCTGATCTTGCCATCATACCACCAGTACAAACTGACGAAGGTACACAGAAGATGAAGCGAACTGGCACCTCAGGTCATGTCAGTAAACCCAAAGAAAAGGGTACTACCTCTTCAAGTTCAAGCAAGAGAAAGACGATAGAGGAACAGACTGTTGATGAGCCTCGGAAGAGAACAAGAAGGAACCAATAATAGCTAGAGACTATTTTCAAAGGAGAAATTCATCACCTTGAAAATGGCAAGAAAACTGTTAGCAAGACAAGCCATACCAGGAGGATGACAGCTCAGAAGAAGCTTATTTTCAATGAATCCCCTGAAGGCGTTAGCCAAACCTCCCAAATGCAAGAGCCATTTATGAATCCTGACATCATGTCTGAGGAAGCATTTGAGCAAGTGCAGCTCAAAGCTATTCAACTTCAGTCAGCTGAGGAACAACCATATCGTGAGGAGATGCATTGTAGCTCATCTGATTCGGAGAAGACCACATCTTAAAGGTCAGCTTCTCATGAAGATGACCATACAACCTCCGACTCAAGTGACGATGAGGTCTCTACCCATGTCAAGGAGAAAGGAGAGGCACCCCTCTTGGATTTAGGGGGAACTTCTTTTGATTATGATCACGCTGAAGTTGTCGCTGAAGATAAAGCAGAAACGCTTCTGGAAAGCATTCGCAGAAGATTGGCTGAACACCAAATTACTCTGAACAAGTTACGTCGTGCACAAATTAGAGCATCCTTCAAAGAAAAAGAGTATAAGATGTTTATCACTCAACTAAAGGAAGAAGAAGCCCAAGAGCTGGAAAGATTGTGGGAGGAAAAAGAGGAAAGACAGAGGAAAGAAGAAGAGAAATGGCAGAGGAAAGAAGAAAAAGAAGCTTTTGCCCGAGCAATCTTACTCTCTGTCATGCTAACAACAAAAGAATCAGCAGCCAAACAAGCTTTTTCCCGAGCAATCTTACTCTCTGTCATGCACACAGCGGAAGAATCAGCAGCCGCACAGGCCAAGGAAGAAGCTGAAGCTGTAGAGAAGGCAAGGCAAGAAGCCGAAGCCGCCGAGCAGGCGAGACTTCAGGCCGAGGCAGCTGAGAAAGACAGGCAAGAAGCCGAAGCCACCGAGCAGGCAAGACTTCAGGCCGAGGCAGATGAGATAGCCAGGCAGGAAGCCAAGGCAGCTGAGAAAGCCAGGCTAGAGGCAAAAATCGCTGAAAAAGCGAAGCTGGAAGCTGAAGCACTAGAAACAGAGCAAGCCCGACTAAAGGCAAAAGAAGCAGCAGTAGCTGCTGACGCAAAGAGAATGGAAAAGGAGGTCGAAACTGCAAGACTAAGAACGGAAAAAGAATCAGCCGCATTTACTCATCAGCATCTGGAGATATCCACTGCTACACCTCAAGACCAAACTGGTGGAGACTCAGGAGCACTCACTCTCTGAAAGTCCTTTGTCTCCAGACCCCATATCTGTAGCAGCCCTTACTATCACCCTTAGTGCAGTAAACGCTATGCATGAAGAACTGAAGCAGCATCTTAATCAGCAATTTCAAGCATCAGTCAAATCAGTTTTTGATTTTGTCAAAAAAGGGGAAGAAAAGAGAGATGAGTTATTGAGGATGTAGTTGAAAGTTTTTAATAGGAATGAAGAGGAGAGGAGGATGCGAGATGAGCGGATCAGATTGGATTTGGAGTCAATGAAGCAGGCCCATGAAATCGAATGAAACATGTTCAAGGAATTGGCCAAGAACTTTGGGATGTCACTTGGTGCCTCGACTTCAACTGCCACTCCTAAACCAAAAGATGTAGACTCCTCAAATCAAGGCCACTCGAAGGACAAAGAACATCAAGACGAGCCAAAAAAGTAATGGTATTTACTTCTTGAATCTCTCCTTTGTTTTTTAATCAGTTTTTAAACTTTTCCTGTACCTATAACAATTATATATCAATGAAATGTTGAAAACTGATGGTTTGAAGACAAATGTTCATTGTCTCATACCTTGATTACTTCTTTGCTTAGCTAAATTCACATTTTCCAGTGTGATCAGCAAATATGCTTTTCGCTCCAAAATGATTGATGATTAATCGAGAAATATCTCTCCATTTCAAGGGGAAGATCATTTAGAGTAGGTCAAGCATTGAGGAAGCAAAGTTCTAAGTAGCTCAAGAAAATATCATGTTGTAAACTCAGAGCAACTGCATCCTCATGTCGACTCTGTATGGTTTCGATTTAGTGGTATGGTTTTGACAACATCAAAAAGGGGGAAATTGTTAGTTGCTAAATTGTACAGGGGGAAACCTGTTAGATGTTCAATTGTAATTCCCATCTTTAGTTTGATGTTTTGATGTGTCAAAACTGAATACCTAGGCTTAGAGTTATTGCTTCTGTAATCCTTGTATCGGGCTATTGAGTTGTAATAGTTCGATAGGAAGCAACCATCCAAAAAACTGAAGAACAGTTTTTGAAACTGTCGGAACATAACGAGCAAGAAAACTATGATGACAGTTCGAGAGAGCCGCAGAAGAATGCAAGAGCATAGCAGTGTAACAAGCAAAAACTGGAACTACATTCGGATCAGTACAGAAATTACAAGGACTGAAAATTGTGGACTCAGTTTTCACATTTAAAAGGTACAAGAAACTAGAAAGAGAGGAGCTCAGTTTCAAAACAAGAAATCACATACGAAAGAGAGCACGTGAAGAATGCAGAGCAGAACAGTCGAAAAAAGCCTTGGAATCTCAACAATAAGTAGCAACGGTTGAGGCTGTTGCGACTGGAGTTTAACGTTGTCGAGCTAAACACGTCAAGTACAAACTGTCTCAGAGAAAGAACAATCGTACGCAGAAAAGGCGGAGGAGCAGGTCTGCTTTTCAGAAAAGATATGATCGTTGATTGGACGACGACTACTTTGTCTCTAACGGCTATTTTTCAAACACCCGCCTATAAATAGCAGAAGAAACAGAGAAACAACAATCCGAACATCAAAATTATTACTGTTACTCTGCCAAAATTAAAGCTCGAAGCATTCAAAGCTCTCATTCTAAGGCATTAACTCTGTGGTTCATTTATTGAACACGAGGTTTAACTGCTCAAGGAATCTTCCCAGATTCACCATGTAACCCACCTGGTACACGACGTTTAAGTCATCTGACTTAATCTTTAACCTTAGTGCTCTTACTTTTCAAGTAAGAACACAACAGCCTATCACTCTGTCGGAGAAGAGTTTATTACGTGTGTTCGCCAAACTATTGAGTTTTGGGAAGAACTAAACCATCCACTCACCGGAGAAGGAGAAGGGAGGTGTGTCCTCAATCCATTTTCGACGACTACCAATCCACAGAGAAGATGCAGAGCCTTCGACGGATTGAAGAAGTAGTGAAGAGCATCTACCTGGGCGAGTGGTCTGCTGTGAACGTGACTTTCGAGGTTGTTGGATATAGATCGTGAGGGGTGTATTCTTTGCTTCCTTAGTAAATTTTCGGATTAATTTCCGAAGAGTGGACGTAGGACTTAAGGATCCAAACCACTATAATATCGTGTGACTTTTATAGTTTTCACTTACTTTCTATTTTACTCAGTTTAGAACTATGTCTTTAAAACCTTCAACACTTCTCTAAAGTGTTGAAGCGTATATCTGAAAACTGATCACTTAAACTGCTCGACTGATACAGTTTTTCATAAATCTAAATGAACGAACCGAGCTCAGTTTTGATAGTGAAATCCCTTGTAATACTTCCACTACGCATAAATCGCATCTCTAATCTAGGACACAACAATACAGATCAGACGGTTCTGGTTGAGATAACAGATATGAGATCAACGATTAGGAGAATACATCGATTGAACTAATATTTTACTGATCTGACGTGGGAGCGAGGTCGTCCACGTGGCATGCGCTGATTCATCGGTGCTTGTTGCGCATTAAATGCGAAGTATAAGATAAGCAACCAATTTGAATTTTAAACACCCGCCATTATACGCATACTAACTTAGAGTCAGTTTCTAAACTGAGAGTTGGAACTCAGTTTAATTCTGCAACCTTCCTTCAAAATATTCTATGTGTTGAGACCAAAACTTGGTTTTTCTTGGAAAGTCAATATGGTCGATCAAAAAATTTAAGTATTTGACTATATGTTGAAAGGCTATACTAAGTATGTGTCCTTTATACAGAAATTTAGTTACAGAAGTATGTCTCATTGACTTGCATAAACACCACTTAGAATAATCTTCAAAAATTGGCTAAGTATGGAACCTCCATACTGAGAAATAAGCCAATCCCTGAAAATTGAGAGTTTGATCTTAGTTTTAATCCGCTTCCATCATCTTCAAATACGAATTTATTCGATCTTCACACCATATGGGAGGATTTGTGACACCACATAAATTTATTCAAACGAATTGAGCTCCAAGTGAGCAGAACTAAGAGCTTGGGCTTAGTTTATGTCAGTATCACCTCCACCATACATAAAATTTGAGAGAATAAGAAAATCAAAAAACTAAGAGCTCGGACTTAGTTTAAATCGACATCTACTCCTCTTCGATAGAAATCATATCAAATTCCAGCAATCCAAGCTTAATGCACAGCTCCTTGAATCTGGGTTCAGGGAGTGGTTTGTGAAGATGTCCGCTAGTTGATCTTCAGTACGAATGTACTCTACGGACACATCCTTCTTCTCGACTTGATCTCTGAAGAAGTGATGTCTAATGTCAATGTGCTTAGTTCTTGAATGGTGTACTGGGTTCGTTGTGATACACATAGCACTGCTATTGTCATAATAGAAAGGAACACACCCAGTCTCGACCTCATAATCAAGTAATAGATGCTTGATCCAGAGCACTTGAGCACAACAACTAACAGCGGCTACATTCTAAGCTTCGGTGGTTGATCTAGCGACAAAATGTTGCTTCTTGCTAAACCAACTAATGAGCTTGTGCCCTAAGAACTGACAAGTTCCACTTGTGTTTTTCCTACAATGCGGCATCCTCCAAAATCTAAATCTGAATCAGCATTAAGAGTGAGCTTGTCAGTTTTGGGGTACCAAATCCTAAGTATTTTGTTCCTTTGAGGTATTTCACATTTTTTCTAGCAGCCTCCATTGCGGTTAGATATAGCAATGATCCAATGATGCCTCTGTAACTCATTGGATTGACTGTTTCTCCTTCTTCATCAAGATTAATCTGAGCACTGGGGCTCATGGGAATCCTCAAGGGTTTGGTCTTCTCTGGGAAAAACTTGTTCATCAAGTCCTTGGTATATTTCTTCTAGTTGATGAAGATTCATCCTTCTGATTGAATGACTTGAAGACCGAGAAAATAAGTTAGCTTACCCATCATGCTCATCTAGAAGTTTCTTTGCATAAGTTGGGCAAACTTCTCACACAGCTTCAAGTTCTTGCATCTAAAGATAATTTCATTGACATATATCTGAACCAAAAGGATGTTTGTTCCATCCTTGATTCCGAAGAGCATGTTCAATCTTTCCTTTCTAAAAAACCATTCTTGAGAAGAAACTGAGACAAAGTCTCATACCAAGCTCGAGGTGCCTGCTTTAACCAATAAAGAGCTTTTTTCAATTTGTATTCTTGGTTTACTTCTTCAAAGCCTAGGAGCTGTTCGACATATATTTCTTCTTTGAGCTCCCCATTCACAAATGCACTCTTTACATCCATCTAAAAAACTGTGAAGTTATAGTGCGTGGCATATGCAAGGAATAATTATATGGCTTCAAGTCTGGCCACCGGAGCAAAGGTTTCATCGAAGTCAATCCCTTCAAAGTGAGCATATCTCTTATTACGAGCCTTATTTTATTCCTTACTATGTTTTCGATTTCATCTCTCTTGTGCTTGAAGACCCACTTTGTGCCAATAACTGATTGATGATTTGGTTGATCCACCAAGTACCATACTTCGTTTCTCTTGAACTCAGCAAGATCCTCTTTCATGGCATTGATCCAATCAGTGGATTTCAGATCGTCTCCTATCTTCTTAGGCTCTAGATTATAAGAGATGAAGCAAGTAAGTAGAACACTTCCTTGCCTCGTGCGTACTGGATTCGCAATATTATCAAGCACGGCTTCTTCTGGATGGTGTCTCAACCATTTAGGACTCTAGAGCTGAGTGACTTCGATAGATTGAACGAATGCTCCAGGAATGTTAGTACCATTGGTTCCTGATGTTGGAACTGAGGTTAAGGTTGATTTCACCATGGCTACATTATCCTCTCGAACAGGAACTTGATCTTCGACTACTAGATTATGAACATCTTCTCCAGTGATGACTTCAACCATCTCTAGTCCTTGATCTTCTAGATTCACTTCTTCATTTTGGACACCTTCAGGTTGAGCATCTCCATCTTCAGGAATGTCAGCATGGCCTGGCAAGTTAGTTTTATCGACCAAGTTAGTTTGGGCACCTGACTCAGTATCAACTTGGCTGCCTGAAGCTCCCAATTGATTGATACATGCGTTTAAAATTAGTGAATCTATGGCCTCAGCAAGGACAATTGCATCACCGACCTAGTCCTCTTGAGTACTTGATTGATCACTCATATATCTAACCTAAGAAACTATATTGGGATTTTCTTTTTCAACACTAAGTTTCTCACAGGCATGCTTGATCTCGTGATCACCAAGCTCCAGATCTTTCAAAGTCCTGTGCACTAGAATAGACTCATCAAATACAACACAACATGTTACTTCCACAAGTCCGTAGTCTTGTTAAGTACTCTATATCCCTTGTATGAAGGGTGTCCATAACCAAGAAACACACCTTCATCCGCCTTGGCACTAAAAGTATTTAACTTAGACTTTCCGTTATTATGGATGTAACATGGAGAACCAAAAGCACGTTGATGAGCTATAGAAGGCTTATGAACATTGTAGACCTCGTACTGGGTTTTGTGATGACGACTGTTGATAGCACTTCTGTTCTGAGTATAACATGTTGTCATCAAGGCTTCTCCCCAATAGCCTTTGCTCAAGATTGCTTCTGGAAGCATGGTCCTCACTACCTCCTTGAGTGTTCTATTCCTTCGCTCGGCAAGACCATTTTGTTGAGGAGTCCTTGGTGCTGACTTCTCGTGAGCAATTCCTACATCTACACAGAAATCTATGAGGGGACCGTTGCAAAACTCAGTCCCGTTATCAAAGTGGATCCTCTTCACAGTGATAGCTTTGTTGTTCTGCACTTGAAGAATGAGTTCTGGTAGCTGGAGCTTTACTTCATCCTTATTCTTCATCATCCTCACCCAAGTATATCTCGAGTAGTCATCAACCACGACGAGTGTGAATCTTTTTCCTCCAATGGTGGGTGGCTTGACCGGTCCAAATAGATCCATGTGCAGCAGCTTCAAGATCCTATATGTGCTTTTAGTGATGGGGCGATTCTTGAATGGTGCCTTTGTTTGCTTCCCCATCTTGCATGCCTTGTAGACATCTTCTTCCTTCTTGAACCCAGCTTGCGGTAGACCTTCCACAATCCTATGTTTGGCCTGGTGCCTGATTGATTAAAAATTCAGATGGCTAAGTCTCTTGTTCCATAGCTAATTCACTCCTTCATGGGATGAGCTTGTTGCGACAAGGCACGTGTCAAGTTGTCCGCTCTCCTATTCCACAATGTAGAGACTTCCTTCTTTATTACCTTCAGCAAGGTATCTTTGGATTCCTTGTCCTTGATCGAACAATCTTATTTGGATAATGTCACCTCATATCCAGTTTGGATAAGCTGACTGATACTCAGCAGGTTATAATTGAGGTTGGTGACTAAGGACACGTTTGTTGATGGTGATCCCATTGTAATCCAAACATCCTTTCCCTACTACTCTCCCCTTGGAGTCCTCTCCAAAAATAAATGGGGGTCCTCTCGCCATCTGTAGGTTTGAGAGAAGTTCTTTTCTCCGGTCATGCAGGCAGAGCACCCACTATCTAAAATCCAAGCTAGCTTTTTCTTCTTGAGCTGACTTTTTGGCGGCCCTGGACCTGGAAAACAAGGAAGGTTAGACTTTAGGTACTCGAGCTTCTGCAAGTCCTGCTTAGTTAGTCTTTGGAATCCATCCCTTTGGAATCCAAATCTGTTTCATCTTGAGCTTAGGTGTTGCAACATTCTCAACTTTTTTTTCCTTCTAAAGTAATGAATGTTATTTGAATGTACATGTGAAGGAATAGGGTGTGTGTGTGAAATTTTACCCAAAACTAAGTTTCTAGAGACTAAGTTTCCTGGAACTATCTTCCTAGAAACTGAGTTTCTTGAGACTAAGTTTTGGTTGGGTTCTCGGAAACCAAGTCCGGGGTGTGTAGTCTTCCTAGCCTTTGAATTAGAGAAACGATCGGGCTAAGAACTATAGTAAGTGTCCCTCTTACTCCAATAAGTTCTCTTCGTATAACAATTATGAGTAGGGAACCTCGGATTTCTAGAATCCGGAAATGAACTGACTTCTTGCGAAGCTCGGACATGGCTGTGTAAGTGGGTTTCCTTGCATTAGGAACATTCTGCTTTACCCACTTCTTAGGCATGATAGACTTCATCTTAGGTTTATTTGGTTTTAAAACAAAATTCCTTTTAAGCTTCAGGTTGAAACTCAGTTTGGAAACTGACTTCTTCCCTTTACTCAGATTGGCCACTATGGAGTCCTTGTCAGTACCGACTACTACTTTGCCTAACAGCTTAACTTCTAAACTAGAATCCTTTTTAAAATGATGATCATTTGTATTTCTATTTTGAGAAGTTGATGCATGATTGCTCGTACTATCCTCATTAAAACCTAAGCCAGATTTGTCTGAGGGATCTCTTTGGCTACTCAAGCCCTCAACAACTTTACTGGAACTTGAGTATAGAGAACAAATCAACTTTTGTTCTTGAGCCGCTTTTGATTTTAAAGACTTACATTCCTCATAAAGGTTTTTGAAATTTACAAGTAAGGAGGAATGTTCTTCTTTAAGCTTAGTCAGTTCCTCACTGAGCGACCTCGAACCATCGATCTCCTTGGTCAAATCAGAAACTTTGAGTTTCAGTGAGGTGTTTTCACTGACTATAATATTTTTAGCTCATAGAATTTTGAAAATTCTTTAGCAATGTTTACGAGGGAAAGTTTATCCGTATCCGGGCAACTAGATTCAGAGTCCTCGAGAATGCATGCCGAGGAATTGAAGAAAGGATTAGATTCGTTCACCTGATTCTTAGTCTCAGTTTCTGCATCTGAAACTTTTTCATCTAATGTCTCCTTTCTCAGCTTACCCTTGAGAACCAAGAAGGCTTATTCCTCCACTTCATCATCCGACGTAAAATAGCCATCATCATGGTTTGGAATATCGGGCACTTCGGTTCTTGAGAGCATGGCTTTGGCTACAGCTCTAGAGGCTTTCTTCTCAAAAATCATTTTCAAGCGCTCTCTCCTCTTTGGAAACAAGAGGACATTCATACTTGAGGTGGTTCGGGTAGTTGCACTCAAAACACGTCTTTGGTGCTCTTACAGTGAACTTCTGGTCACCTCCCCAAGAGCTTCTGGATTAGCCTTTGCCTCTTCGATAAGCTTGGCTAGCTTTCACATTTGCTCTTCTAAATCAGCGAGCGATGCCTTCTCTTCCTTCTTTTAGGAAATGGAAGGTGTCGGTGCTGACTTTGAATATGAGGATTGACCAAAAGATTTGTCAGTATGATAAGGTTTATGTGGTCTCCTCTTGAAGTCCTTTTTAACAAAAAAGACAGAATCCTCTTCGGGTTGTATGCTAACACTTCTCATAGCTTCATTCCTATTTGCCATTTGTATATCCCACTTGTGGGCTTGGAGCTGGGCGAACACATCCTTTGTTGACATCTTCAACTGGTCTTTCTCCTTTAGACTCGTGGTTTTTACAAACTAATCTTCCTTGGGAATTTTAGAGAGGATCTTGGCATTCAGATCTGCAACAGAATACTCTCTCCCCAAGTTCTTAAGTTCACATACAATAGAATTGAATCTTGCTTCCATAGATTTTATGTTTTCACCAGGAAGCATATGAAATGATTCATACTTATCTACGCAGTTTTGAAGCTTGTTCCACTTCATTTGATCGGTCTCTTGGAAAAGAGTGCCAAGGAAATCCCACATCTGCTTCGCATTGTCATAAGCTAAAGCTTCGACAACCAACGGCTCTGGTAGGGATTGAAGAATTAATTCCATAGCAACCGAGTCCAGTTGAAAAAGAACTCTGTCTTTTTTTGTCCACTCAGCATATGACATATCTACTAATTCTGGACCTACGGCTCCACCGAGCTGAGTATTCAATTTCATGATCGTAATAGGTCCGGTGGATAGAACTTCTACCATCTCAGGATGGACATTCTTCAGGATAATCAGAGATCTCTTCTTCCATATGTTGAAGTTCTCTGGGGTGTATTTTGGAAGCTTTGTTATGTGTGTCATTCTTTATAAACCGAGCTTAAACACAGAAAGCAAACGAGTGCAAGGAAAGAGATCTGGTCCTAAGCGACTCAACACAACCTTGGTCTATAAGAACATTGGTGCGTGATACCACTTGTTGGTCCCAAAATTGGAGTAATATATATTGCAGCGGAAAGTAAGATGTTATGCACGTGTTCTCCGAAACTGACTGAAATTCAGTTTTGAGTTTAAGAAAATAAGTTTTAAGCTCAGAAAGTACTTAAGTAAGTTTCAGAGTTATACACTTCAATACTTAGACAAGTATTAAAGGTTTTAAAATGAGTATGAGAAAGTTAGGTATGCTAAATCTTAAATGAAAATAAGTAAATGACTCAGGATATTACTGTGGTTCGGACTTAAAATCCTACGTCCACTCTTCCAAACTTAATCGTGAATCCATTAAGTTTGATACAAGCTTCCTTACGATCTATGAACAACCCATCGACACTTTGTCCTTCGGTTTGTTGTTGTCACTCGCCTGGGAACTCCTTGCTGACTTAGTCTTCAGGTTGAAGTGAGGACGCACCTCGCAGCCTTCTTCCTGGTGGTTGGATGTTTGCACGCTCTTCCTAGAACTAAGCTTTGTCGGCAGATGCCCGTAAGAATCAGATTCCCACGGTAGGAACTGACTGCTATGAATATTACTTACGAAAATAATATTCACCAAAGTGTAGCTTTAGCTTATAACTTCAGCCTCATGCCTATGAACAGAAGCACGGAATGATTAACTTGAGTTGAGAACTCAAGTCTCGTGTTAAAGAACATAGAGTATCAAAGAACTTTTCAGTAGAAAGTTTGGCAGAGCTTTAGCCTATCTTAGCTTGAGAGTTAGTAACCTCTTATGGTTGAGGTGTAGACCTATTTATAGAAGAATCCTTGGGTGTTTGAAATTATGCCCGTTAGACATGAATTTCCAGTCGTTAGAGATATTGAGAATGTTGTCCAATCATGCCCATTCTTTGGTAGGTCTGCTCTGCTCTGCTTTGAAAAGGTTGTACTTCTTGTACTTTCTACTTTCTCTTGTCAGACTCATCTTCAGTTCGAGGAATCAATGTATGGGACATCCTCATACTGACTTTTACTTAGCAATCATACGCCTTTATGCATGAGTAAGCTTGATTCTCTTTGTGTTCCATGTGCTTAGGAAGTAAGGCCTCTATACTAACATTCCATAGTCAATATGGGCAACCCTCATACTGACTTCTCATAAGTCAGTATGGTATGCTCTATATTGAGTACCCAAATTCAGTATAGGCCTTGGCTATACTTAGTGAAACCAAATTTCACGCACGAACACTTCAAGTCTCGAGCACCTTCTTTGCTCGATCTTCAGCACCTAAGTTCTATTACAACTCATATACAAGAATTACAAGATAGAACTCTAGAAACTTAGTGCTAAAGTAAATTTTGACATATCAAAACATCAAATTAAGGAATGAACTAAAACTTAGTTCCTAACACTCAGCTTAGCGTGTTTCTAGTCTGCGCGTCTAAAGAGAGGACGTTGGATGGTTTGGTCCGAACTTCTATAAATCCTTGTGTTATTTACTGCTTTCTTTAAGCTTTCTGCACTGAATTTAAAACTCAACACAACAAGTGTTGGAGTATTATTTGTAATCACATTAAATAATATTTTGACTCGCTAAACAACAAATCTTTTTGAACCCAAGCTGGTGCAGAACATCGTGCTTTGAGGGCCAACCGTAGTAACAAATATTCTCTTCCGTTGTGCACATTTACTCTAATTTGGTACCAACAATCATGCTTTCAGTTGATATATTGAGTTGATGATTTTAATTGACTAATAATTTTCATATCTCAAATGTGCATTAAATTTAAAATTTTATTAAGTAGTAATTGGACTTATGAGGTTAAGGGATGTTTATAATTGAAATTAAAAAGAAGAAAATGATTTTCACTTATATATCACAAAAAATAATAAATATCATTTGTTTATTTTATCATGTTGCATTAGAGATAATTAATTTTACAGTAATTCTTTTTTAAATGATATTTTATTAGATATTTTGTGCATAATTATAAAATATTTCAATTTAATAATTAATAAATTGAATAATTTAATTAACAAATAATTAATAAAATTAATTATTTTCATATTTCGAATTCAGTTTTATTTTAATATAGATACTCGCAATATTTGAGTTGGTCTAAAAAAATATTTCATAAACAAGATTTACAATAGTCAATTATGTATTCATATGACGAGAATTAAATAATAGGATTTCCTTAATTGTTTACGAGAAAGATATACAAATTATGTTTTTGGGTTTCTCCTGCAAAATCTTTTTCTTAATCAATTCAATTCACATGCATATCACACTGCTCGAAGAATGGTGAAAGCCAAAAAAAAATTATATATACATAATTTTGTGAATTAGGCAGTTCCTTTTTAGTTTGAACTTTGAATTAGGCAATTTTACAAAAATAGTCGATTTTAACGACAGAAAATATAGTGATGGAGAAAAACTCGTATGATTTGGTAAATACATCCATATAATTTTATGTGGAATATAAAATAGATGCGACTTTCGATATATCAAACGGTTAACATAAATTCAAAAAAATAAATAAAAATTGAAAGTGTCTAACATCAAATTTAATTGGTGTTATTGCTATACAATAAATCTTTTAAACGGTATTTATTAATGTCATCGAATTTTTATTTATCTATACTCATAATATAAAACTCAATTAGCAAATTGAGATTACAAATAGCAAAAATCTTCGATTATATTAATTGCATTTGAGTTTGACTCGAACTATATTTATACACACATTAGTTAGAATCAATTTGCATAGCGATACATTTTATCGGTCTTCTATTTATCCACAGAAATGGCTTCCAATAAGCTGATCTTCTTGCTTTCCTTCTTGCTAGTTACTCTCTGTTGAAGTTCAAGAAAGTCGATCATGATAATGTAGAGGATGTTGTCAAGGCAAGAAGAAAAGGCTGATCAATCGAGCTGCAGCCATGAATGTATACGTGAGTGAGAAGTATCTGCAACACAAGAGGCCTCCCTAGCCGATGTGGGATCATGCGAGTTTTTTGTTATTCTTTGTACAGCTGGCTATTGCCACGTGTTCTTTCGTTGCTTTCTTGTATATAAAGTTGTATAGTACCAGTTTGTTATTTGGAATGAAAAAATCTGATTTTGGCAGTCCCAAATTTCTCTCGTCCCTTCATGTTTTCTGGGTATTTCTACATGGTATCAAGAGCCAGGCTGAATTGATTGGATTCCGCCATGGCCGCCGACTCAAAGCTTGATGCATATTTTGAGGAGCAGTTGGCTTTACACGGCTCAGACCACCCGGGTATGCAGCTCATCTCCGTTCCTCTTACCGACATGAACTACCGACTATGGAAGAAAGCTATGTTCGTAGCTCTTGAATCGAAGGACAAGCTCGGATTTATCGACGGGACTTTTCCCCAACCAGCTGTTGATTCCAAATTCTACAGAAGGTGGAGAAAGGTAAACAGCATGGTTCTCTCATGGATCAAAAACTCTATTTCTAAGGATCTCGTACATCAATTTGCTTATATTGATTTTGCTGTCGATTTATGGAACGAAATAGAGGAGAGATATGGTGTGTCTAATTTGTCTATGTTGTTTCAAATCAAAAGGGACATAGCAAATGTTAGACAAGAAAACTTGGGTGTGACAGATTATTATGGAAAATTTAAAGATCTAGCTGACCAGCTGCATCAACTTAGACCACCTTTTAGCTTAGCCGATGTTAATAAGAGCTTAGATGCTAAAGAGACTGCTGATTTTAAAAGGGGAGTTGAAGCTGCCTTTCGTGCTATGAGCAAGCTCTGTGAAGAAAGAATTATGGAGGATAAATCCATGGAATTCCTCCTTGGACTGAATGATACTTTTCATGTTGAAAGAAATCAAGCTCTTCTCACGGACCCTTTGCCCTCTGTGAACCGAATTTATGCAACTATGTTGAAGGCTGAGCAGAACAGATTTGTAGTTGATCACATGGGGTCTGAGGCCATCGCTATGCATGCTAAAAGTCCTCAGCATTGGCAAAGAAATACTATTAGAGGTAAAGCTCCATACAAGGGAGAACGCAGCAACCAAACTTGCACCTATTGCAAGAAAATAGGGCATTCGATTGAGACTTGTTTTAAGCTGAAGGGATATCCTGAATGGTGGGATGGATTGAAGAAGAAAGGACCTGTTATTGCTGCTCAAGTTGCTGATAGTCCTCTGCAGTGGCATGAGGAATTGGATGACCTCCATATTGAGGGTGACAGGAAGATAGGAAAGAAGGCTGGTGAAGCAGGGGACATGGTCAATTTGACTCTCTTTGGTGATTTTGCAGGTAATGTGCAGGACAATTATTGTTATTCTACTTCCTCTAATGATATTGGTCTTAATGCTTGGATTGTAGACACTGGAGCCACAAGTCACATGAGCTGTAACCACACTCTTCTTCATGACTGCAAACCTGTCAACTCCACCCTCAAACCTGTTTGTTTACCAGATGGTTCTCTCAATTATGTCACTCACATTGGTGTTGCTATTATCTCTGATTCTCTTCAACTTAATTATGCGCTTGTCCTTCCTAACTTCAAGTTCAATCTTATGTCTGTTAGAAGGGTTACCATTGATTCTAACCTTCTCTTTAGATTTTATGATTCATTATGCCTCTTACAGGACCTTAGGTCTCATAAAGTGATAGCTGCAGGGAGAGTGATCAAGAATCTCTATGTCTTGGATCAAAGCTCATTTACACTGCAAGCTATCCAACAATCTCAGCAACTTTTTGCTGCTCAATCCCTATCTGACAGCACGCTTGTTTTTCCAATTTCTTCTACGGCTTTGTCGGCCATTTTGTGGCACACTAGACTAGGGCATCCTTCCAACAATGTTCTTACTCACTTGAAGAATTGTATTCCTTTTTCTGAACTATGTTTAGATCTTACTTGTGATGTTTGCATTCAGGCCAAACAACACAAAACTTCTTTTACTGTCAGTAGCATTTCATCCAAGTCTTGCTTTGATCTTTTGCATATGGATTTGTGGGGTCCCTATAAGGTTGAGTCTCTTGATGGATATAGATTCTTTCTCACAATTGTTGATGATTACAGTCGAACCACCTGGACATTCATGCTAAAGTTCAAAAGCCAAGTCTCCTCCATGATTGAAACTTTCATTAAATACATCCAAAATCAATATCACAAATCTGTGAAGGTTATAAGAACTGATAATGGATCCGAATTTGTCAACTCACAATGCCACTCTATCTTTCATCATCTTGGTATTTTGCACCAAAGAAGTTGTCCCTACACACCCCAACAAAATGGGGTTGTGGAAAGAAAACATAGACATTTACTTCAAGTTGCTAGAGCACTCCTCTTAAACTCTAAACTTCCTACCTGTTTCTGGTCTGAAGCAATCCTTACTGCCACCTTTTTGATTAATCGAGTCCCTTCACCTCTTCTCAAATGGAAAACCCCATATTCTATTCTACATCATAAGTCTCCTAATTACTCCATGTTGAGGGTTTTTGGCTGTCAAAGTTTTGTCTTAAACAAATTACCACACTCTGATAAATTGGGCAGCAAATCTTTAGCAGGGGTATTTGTTGGATATCCTCCAGCTCAAAAGGGATACAAATTTTACATCCCTTCTCTTAAAAAAATTGTGGTTTCTAGGGACGTTATCTTTAATGAAAATGTGTTTCCCTCTGTCAGCTTCACGTCTTCCATTCCCATGCTGCCAACAGAAAATCATCTCCCTCATTCTGACTGTGAGGAGTCTCTTCAACCCTCATCTCCATCTCATGTTCCTGCTACTGAAACCTTTGCCCCACCAACCTCACCTCCATCTCCTCCTATACTTTCTTCCCCACATGTTCCCATCCTTCGTCGTAGTGAAAGAAATAGACATCCTCCCACATGGATGCATGACTACTCAACTGATTCTCCCTCATCTTCCTGCTCCATCGCCACTGCTCATGTAGACAATGTTGCTCTTTTGTCTACCGTTCACGAACCGAAGACCTTCAACCAGGCTAGGCTAGAGGAAATGTTTTATGGCAGCAAGCCATGAATGAGGAGCTTGCTGCACTTGAAAGAAATAACACCTGGGAGATCACTTCACTACCTCCAGACAAGCAAGCTGTGGGATGTAAGTGGATTTACAAAGTCAAGCACAATGCTGATGGGAGTGTGGAAAGATATAAGGCCCGTCTTGTGGCAAAGGGTTTCACCCAAGTTGAGGGTGAAGATTACTCAGAGGTCTTCTCCCCAGTGGCTAAAGTTGTGAGTGTTCGACTCTTAATTGCAATGGCAGCTTCGTATAATTGGTTTTTAGACCAGATTGATGTCAACAATGCTTTTTTGCATGGCTATTTGCAAGATGACATCTATATGACTCCTCCTCCTGGATATTCCAAGGCTGGGGCTGGGCAGGTCTGCAAATTGAAAAGGTCTCTGTACGGTTTAAAGCAGGCATCTCGACAATGGAATGAGGAGTTAATGAATAAGTTGCTGGCATATGGTTTTGAGCAGTGTACGCAAGACCACTGTTTTTTTTAGATATGTTACACCCACACTCTCTCTTTTCTTGCTTGTGTACGTGGATGATGTCTTGATCACAGGGTCCGATATTGATGCTGCAGCACAACTGAAAGCTTACTTACATTGTGCATTCACTATTAAAGATCTTGGTGCTGCAAAGTTTTTCCTTGGCATGGAATTATCTCGGTCTTCGGAGGGAATTTATCTGAGTCAGACTAAGTACATAAATGAAATCCTACATGATTGCAGGATGTTTGAGTGTGTTACTGCAGCCACTCCTTTTCCTCCGGGACTTCAATTTGCAGCTGTTGATAAAGATGATTCTCCTCTGTTGGAGCATCCTGATCGATTTCGACGATTGGTTGGAAGGTTGTTGTATTTGAACTACTCCAGACCTGATTTGACTTATGTTGTGCAACAGCTAAGTCAGTATGTTCATGCTCCTAGATCATCACACTTGCACGCAGCTCAACATGTCTTGCGCTATCTCGCAGCATGTCCATCTAGAGGTCTGTTCTACAAAAGCTCCAGTGGTCTTACCTTGCAAGCCTATTGTGACGCAGATTGGGGTGCTTGTCGCACCACTCGTCGATCCATTACTGGGTACTGCGTGTTCCTTGGGGAGAGCCTAGTATCTTGGAAAACCAAAAAACAATCTACTATTTCCTGTTCCTCAGCTGAAGCCGAATACAGGTCAATGGGTTCAACGGTTCATGAAATTCAATGGGTCGTGTACATGTTACAATTCTTTGGAGTTGAGTCCTCTTTGGCGATTCCCCTTTTCTGTGATAGTATGGCTGCTTTGCACATCACCATGAACCCGGTGTTCCACGAACGGACTAAGCACATCGAGATAGACTGCCATGTTGTTCGAGATGCATTCAAATCTGGTTTGATCTCTCCTACGCATGTTTCCTCAAAGTTACAGACTGCTGACTTGTTCACAAAGGCAGTTTCTTGTTCAGTTTTCTATGTTCTTATTTCCAAGCTGAACCTTTGGGATGTTCAACTTGAGGAGGGGGTGTTGAAGTTCAAGAAAGTCGATCATGATAATGTAGAGGATGTTGCTCAAGGCAAGAAGAAAAGGCTGATCAATCGAGTTACAGCCATGAATGTATACGTGAGTGAGAAGTATCTGCAACACAAGAAGCCTCCCTAGCCGATGTGGGATCATGCGAGTTTTTTGTTATTCTTTGTACAGCTGGCTATTGCCACGTGTTCTTTCGTTGCTTTCTTGTATATAAAGTTGTATAGTACCAGTTTGTTATTTGGAATGAAAAAATCTGATTTTGGCAGTTCCAAATTTCTCTCGTCCCTTCATGTTTTCTGGGTATTTCTACACTCTCGGCCAGCCTCTCTCTCTTTCTCTCTTCTCTCTCTAAACAACTTTGTTGTTAACTAATGTAATTTTTGCAGTGTCGTCGTCGATAAATAATCTGGTGGATGAAATAATTACATGCAAGACGAACGGCGATTGCAAAAGCGATTACAATTTATTTTGCCCATAGGACCCTCCTATCTTATAGAGATTCGGCCCTTCAAGATTTTGTTTCGAAGGTCGTTGCTACTGCAAGCCCTTGCATCCCCAAAGTAAAACTGACCTCGATTGTCCCAATTGCGCCACCGGGAAGAACGTTTGTGTGAAGGGCGTTTGCCTCTGCGAAAATAGTCCTTGAACCATCTCCATCACCATCTTCTCTGAAAGATTACATGTATCTTTCTATATGTCTACTTGTTTTTTCAGCATTTGATTTACAAATTTATGTTTCATTTTGTGTGTTGCATTGCATTGAAGTATTATTACCTTTTAAGTTTGATTACAAAAATACAAGGATATTATTAAACTTTCCTTATAATTGTGTGGAGTTAAATAAGAGTGCTCAATAAATAAAATGAAATTTGCATTACATTATATTTCCAAAACTTCCTCAAACAATAAGAGTCATGAAAAGAGGGGAAATACGGGTTTTGTAGTCACCAATTCAAATTTTCATAACAATTATTTGGCTAAAATTTGAGGAATTAATGAACGTTTTTTACAATTCTTAATTATTTAAAATGTAGAGTGTGTATGTATGTTTATTTATTTGCAAAAGAAATAAATATAAATTCTTACAAAGTAAATATATACAATTACGGTTATGTTAACTATGTTTAAAAAAAATAATTATAAATCTAACAAAATATATAAATATCTATAAATGAAATAATATAAGTTTTTACAAAAGAAATAAATCTCAAATGATAAAAGAATTAGTTTCAAAGACTTAAACAGTTATGTTGATTATTTTTAAATCGATAGTTTTTAATATAAAAATATGTATTTTATAAACTTTTGCGTGAACATTACACTATTTTCTTTTCGAATATATATAGATCTCGTTTTTTTAAGACAGTAATGAATCAAATTTGTAATCCAGTCATGTTGTTTGATTGAATTATGAAAAGAAAATATCCTCAACTCTGTAATGATATTGATTGATTTTAATAATTGTTATTAAGAAAATAAAAGTTAATTGTGTCTCTGATTAATATTTATTAATAAATCCTTGAAGTTAATAAAAATCACAAATACAGATATGAATTCATTATATTTGATAATTGAATATTAACTAAAGGTGGAATAATAAATTAGAATCTTAAAAACAAATTACACAAAATTGATAGCAAAATAGAAAATCATTATGGTAGTAAAGTAGAAATCTCTCTCGATTAAGTTTAGCATTCCAATATTGAGCCCATACTTTTAAACGAAAATGGGCGTATATTAGTTATTAGATATTGACAAATATTAAGAAATATCAATATTTTAGTCCCAATATGACATTACTTATTTATTTAATCTAATGCAAATAGGTATAAATATATTCCGAATTATATTTATTTTTACAAATTAAATTAAACTATTCGAATTATTTAAATTTATTACAAATTATTTCTTCCAATCAATGTAAAGGTGATTACATTTTTGGAAATTCAAATCATACACAATAAGTTTTCTAACCAAACATTCGAATTAAAAAATTTAATTTGCTAACTTAAATTTCCGACAATATGATTAATTTTCTTATTAATGAAAATGCATTTCCTAGAATGCAATCATATTTCCATTTATTGTATTTTAGCAAGCACTAGTAGAAATATCTATATATATATATATATATATATATTAAAACAAAACTGGGGTTAAAATTGTAAAATTATATTAATATTTATTAATCTATTCACTTCATTAATACACTTACATTAATAATTCAATTTATTGATTTTTCAATTAATAATTAATTTAATTATTTTTGTGATGTATATAAACTTATAAATATAAATAATAATTGAATATTTTTTTTTATTTTATAATTAACATTGATGATGGAGCATTTATATTAGATGTATAGTCTAATATATATATATATATATATATATATATATATCAAAATCATTTTTTAAATTAAGATATTCTCAACAATTTCATTCAAAATATATGATTTTATTAATAAAATAGAGTACAAAATCACACTAAAAATATATTAAAAGAATTCAAATCAATAAAATTTATATAAATATTTATGAAAATGAGCAATTGTTTTACTTAATTTATATAAATTAATCTTATATTATTTTATTTTATATTATTATATGTAATGTTATTGTATTTTAAATCAAATATAAAAATATGGTAAAAAAATATAAAATTTATTTTTAATGCAATAAGATTAAAAATGTACAAAATGTAAAATTATACAACAAAGTGAAATATGAGAAAAAAAAACTGGAATATTGTAATAGTTTAAGATAAAATAAAAAAAAAAAAATTATTTTAGAAGTCAAATTATATTTTAAAATGAAACAAAAATGAGAAAAAAAAAGTAAGTGACAAAATATAGTTAAAATATATTAAAATGTGAAATATAAAGATGTGAAACTATAAAATAAATTTTAAAAATTATTAGAATTCATAAATAATACTCTCTTTGTCCCATTCGAATATGTACATTTTTTTGGGCACATTATTTTAGGAGCTTGTGTTTAGTAATAAAGTAGAGAAAGGTGATTAAATTATTTAATATCTCATTTTATAATCACCTTTATATTTAATTAAAATGATTTTTATTTGAAAAAAATATTTGAATTTCATTAATGTAATTAGTAATCCTAATTAAGTTATTAAGAATTTTAATTGTTGGCTAATTTTTGCCAAAAAATGGAAGGTATCTAATAATTGAATTGGACGTCTCAAAAATGAAAAAAATACCTAATTGAATGGAACAGGGGGAGTTTTATAATATGTTGTTTCAAGGAAAGAGAGATATTTGGAGAGCAAGTGTGATCCAAGCATCATATACTAAATAAAATTTTATTCAAAGAGGTTGTAAAGTGAATCTTATTTACTTGATTTGTGATGACGGTATTGAAATAACATAACACGCTTTATTTACAGTAAACATGTGCAAAATGGTTTGTTGTTGATTCTCAAATTAGGTTGTTGGTCATTCTCCGACTTTAAAACAGTAATTTAAAGTATGTATGTTTGAAAATTATTATTTTATATACCATTCATAGGAAGAGATATGTTTCTTTTATTGCATTGAAAATCTAAGGAATTTGAAACATGTGTGAGTTTGAGAATATGCAATTAATGAAGTGATTATAAGGTACATCAAAGAAATAAATTTACAGTCACAAAAAATAAAGTGGAGAGAATAAAAAATGAATTATGTTGAAAGTATAAGAGCAAGAAACATAATACTTATGTTGTAATAGTCAAGATAAAACATTGATTCGTACTAAGAAATACAAATAATGAAGTTATTTTGACTCAAAGTTTTGAACTCACAAACACAAAACAATATGATGACCAAACAATACCATATAAATTCCAATATCGTGAGAGAAATGTTTGGATATCAACATTACTATTAATGGAGCACAATAGTCATTAGCATAGTGCGATATCTCAATTTGATTGAAGTTATCATACAGCTGACGAGGGAGATTTAGTGTATAATTTAGACATTGTGAGAGTAATAAATTAAATTGCATGTCAAATATTTGAGGTTAAAATTTAATACGTATAAAGCATGCAATAATGCAAGTAGTCAAATCTAACGATTAACAAATAATTTTATGATACATCAAATATGAAGACGAAGAAAAAACAAGTAATTGGTTGAAAACTTAATTTTTTTTTTAAACATTAACATATTGACGGTTTTCCACTCAATAAAAAATAATGAAAATTCTTTAACATAAAAAATTATAAGTCACGGTCTAGGAGTGTAAGTGTTTAATTATTTTGTCTATGATTAATTAGTCATATTTTGTAGTTACGTTGAAACATCCGCTCCCCTTTTAAGTAATGTATTCAAATAAAAAAATAAAATAATGTATTAACATTGTTCAAATTAAAAACTAACATTTAAACTTATAAAATAGAATTTAAAAATTAATTAAAATTATATATTAAATTAATTATTAAAATATAGATAATTAAAATTCTCACGCGTTGCAGGGATACAATACTAGTTATGATAATGATTTCACCAAACGAAATGCAATCGTTAATTAATGATATTTATGAATATACAGTTTCATATTTATTAATCTTTATTAGGGTCCGCCACACGGATGCCGCTTGCGCGGCGGTTGCATTGTATGGACCCCAAACACCAAAACCAATAAATAAATTCTAAATAAAATCAACCCAAATTCATTTATTCATTAATATCTTTAGCTATCGATCCATCTATCCAAACATCAAAAACAACACCACAACTCCTTCAAATCATGTTTTCATCTTCTTGAATAACTACGCTCACCGCCATCGCCGCCGCAGCAAGAAATATACTCCATTTTCAGTTATTCGTACATCCACACACACCGTTATAACACGTGACGTTAACGTCGATGCATCGCACCCGCAAACGCCGGCAATCCTTATCTTTCTTGCACATCGGAGCCCGCTTGTCTCCGCCGACGCCGTCGGGAGCTGCGGCGAGAAGCTTGCTGCTGTTGCTGCAACTGCACAACCCATTATCACATATTAAGCTCTGGAAATCGAGGCATATCATCACACGACGGCAACCATCGTGAGTCGTGCATATAGGTGTCGCCGATCTTGCCAACTCTGTCAATCATTAAAAAAATGAATGAAATTATTAATCAACTGATATCGAGTTTTTCAGTTCATAAAATATATGTAAACACACACACACAAACGAATAGAAGATTTGTTAACCGAGAGCTGTGATAAAGAAAGCCATGACTAAAACGAAGGATTTCGGAGAAGCCATTGATTGTGAAAATGTTTGACGCAGATTAGTTAGTTTGCTAATTGGATCGACTTATGTTATATGTAATAAGCATAATCACAAATTAATGTAACGTAAATTTAATTAATGAAAAAAGATAACCGATTAATGTTATTGATGCATTAATTAAAACTGTCGTGAAACATGTGCTTGAAGGGCCCCTTATTAAGATACTTTAATGAGATTGATAAATCATGTATAATTGCAAACTCTCTCAATAATAATCTAGTTAACTAGTTAACATGAAGATAATATCAATGAAGTTAATCATGCCATTTTGTTATGGATTGTTTGAAACTCGGTCATGATGAATTGAATTTTTAGATTGTTAAATATTTAGCTTTTTATGTATCAATGTTGGACTTGGGGTTGTTTGAGTAGATTCCCCATATATAAATATTTAACTTTGTTGTAATTAAATATTACAGAATTAAACTATGCCACGAATAGATCGTCATGGTATATTTATTTTTAAAAATCTGAATTCCAGTTGATAAAAAATTAATCCACAAAGTTGACACAATAAATGTGCTTTGCATGGGACTATTATATCAATTAATAACGTCCCACATGATTTATTTTACTTCTACTGATGAATATATGAGTCATTACTCTAATGATGTGTAATAATTTAGTATACTATGAGGGCATCATATGGATGTGTCCATACGCATGCACAGGCACCACCCGCCTCACCTTGACTTTTAGCCTCATTAAGGCCACAGGCCAAGCGCTGCTTGTGACCTAGTCCCGGTCCTCGATCCTTGGTTTTAGGCTGATAAAACGAGCTTGTTGGGCTCATTAGAGAGGGCTGATTGATGGGAACGATTCAGTCCATGAGTCGCACACAGGAACGTGACGTGGCTGATGAATCATCACACGTGTTTAAATATCGAGAACTATTTTGTCTCCCGTTCGAACAGTGGTTGAGAACACCGTCAACACAAACATCCCTACTAGTGTAAACAACAACGCTGCTACTACTGCTGGTGGTGGATTAGTAGCTGGCTACTATCCAAATGCGTCATTGTGGAATCAATTTGTTCTCTCAGTAGGTCAAGCTGAGAAGGCCCATCAAATTCTTTGGGGTTGACATCAAGACGTGATACAAGAAGATGCTCTTCTACTGATCACTGTAAAATCTACAGATTAATTATAGAAACATTGGCAAATAAATTTGTAAACCCTAAGGTTATCGAATCCAGGGGAATTGTGTGGGGAAAATATCCTATGTACTAATTATGATCCTAAAATTCATTGTTTGAGTGAACAGAAAATTAGGGTTTTGATTTGGAAAATAAAGATGAAATACTTGAAAATTAAAAAGGTTTTGAAAGATAATTTAAAGGAACACAGATTCTAGGGAAGAATTCTTATTATGGATAACATGTAGGAATCAATTAATTTAACAGGTGGAATACTGCAATAATGCTATATTTCCTTGTTTGGCAAATATAACCTAGATTACTCATTAGTGACTATCTCCGCTCGGTCTCAAGTACACCAAATTAGTCAATCTGATAAGCAAATCAGTTCAATTCCTACAGTCTAGTACATCTTTTTGGATAGTGTAGAGTGTATCATGCATTCCTAATCCCACTATTAATATTCACCTCTCGACCCTTCTATCAATAGCTAGACATCTAAATTAATCGTCACCTCTTGGTCCTTGAATTAATCTAGAATTAAAAATAAACACAGGAATCATGAACCTAATTAATTAATCATAACATGCATCCATAATAATATCAAACCCTAGAACCCGCTAGGGTTTCTAGCCACTCATCGCAGATAGAAATCCAAAAGAAAACATATTAAATTGCATAAACATAAAGAACTTACAAGAAAAATAAAGGGTTTCGTGTTTCCCAAGTCTTCAAACTCTAGAAACTAAATTGTAGAATGAAAAATATGAGAGCTGCTTCAAAAAGTCGAATTTAATTAGGTATTTATAGGGGTGGATGTGTATCCTATCAAATCTATGGCTAAAGATATGAATAAATCCGATTTTCATCAAATTCCCGCGCCAGCAGACCCGCGTCGATCGTTGCTGATTGGCATCGATCGACGTGGCTTCCACTTTGGCATCGATCGATGTGAATTCACGTCGATCAACGTGGTCTCTCGTCCCTTCTGCGCGGTCTCACGGTTTTAGCCATAACTTCCTCTCCCGAACTCCGATTGACCCGATTCCAGTTGCGTTGGAGAGCTAATTCAAAGCTTCATCCATTTCCATGCGCCAATAGCCCGAATTCCCCTTGTGGAAGAACTCTTCACTGCTACTCTTACACGTCACTGCTTTCGGAACGGTTTTCAAGTGAATTTGGCCTATATCCTGTAGAAACACACCAAGACGTGCGTAATACCACCTAATATAGACTCATGCATAGAATATATATATAAACTCAATAAAACTACATAAAATAGTAGAAAATAATATAGATAAGCGAGTCAAATAATGAGCTTATCAAACCCCCTAAACTTGAACGTTTGATTGTCCTCGATCAATAGGCAAGAAAGAAATCAAAAGATCATGAGATTAAAGTGCAATGCATCTGCATCACAAGATTCATCACCGTCAAGAATCAAAAATCCACTACAGACAAGCAATTTGAAAGAGACAGAAAATTCATCAACAGTGGAAGAACTTACGGGAAGTGTATCGCTTAACTCTCAAGTGTTTAAGGTATAGATGAAAGCACTCAACAACATGTATGAAGAAATTTCCACCATAGGCTTGCAAATTTTCTAATATCTCCACTGCTAGAATGTGCACACAAGTCTAGAATAAAAAAGGACTTTAATTAGGTTATAATGTCGGCCTTTTGTGAAGGGTAGAGAAAATTTGGCCAAGTGACTAAATTAAGTTGAGTTGATCATTCTCAACCAATGCAACCACCATCTATTCATCATTCAACCTTCTCCTAATATTTTCAACAAACTCATTTTTTTCTAGCTCATTTTGAATCTCTTATGCTCTTTACAAAATTTTGTATCCTTTTCTTTTCAGAGAGCTTATGAGAATTATAATTATTTCCTTGAGCTTCTTTTTCACACATCTTTCCACCACTAATTTGTATTTTCTTATCTCCATCTCACAATCATTCCACCCTATATACCACAACTCAAGACATGAGCGAAACCAATACTTGTTCTTAATCTCATAGACAAGGAAAGAAAAATTTTGTATAGGCTCAAAAGTGGCTAACTAGGGAAAATTTAATGTGAAGGGACAGTGTATAGGGAATTGGGCTAACAAAGATGGCCTAAGATTATTTCCTAAACTTGTGCACACTATGCAGTCTAAATAAAAAAAATAGGCAAGTTCTAGATAAATCAAAGCACACATGTGAATCTCACATCAAACGAATTATGGCTCAAAATCTCACACAATGGTTTAAAATTTTCTTCCACAGTCAATTTCAAATCAGCTCAATCAGCATGCAAGCATAAGTGTCAAATTTATCCTATCATGCGGTATTCTACATTCATAGGCATCTAACCACAATCACAATCAATTCAACTCAACCCTCAACCGATTCTAATATCACAATCTCATTCAGGTTATTTCAAAACTCAAAATTTTTCCCAAAAAATAGAATAAAACTTGAAATTTAATGCAAAAATTAAATACGAAAAGCAGAATAATTAAAAGATAGAATGTTCCATCTCTTGTCCACATCCCCCCAAACTTATTTCCAACTCGAAGAGTGGAATAAGTTTGAAAATCAGACAAAAGAGGGAACGATACCTAGTAGTTGATCTCAAACATCAACTTTTTATCCCCCGGATTCTTCGACATCGCACGACATGGAATAATTGCTGTTGGCACTTCGCGTTGATCGACGTAGGGTGGCATCAATCGGCGTGAAGCCTTCTTGCGACCCTCTCCTTGGATCAAGTGTATCCAGTCTGTCGGCTGCTCGGCGTCGATCGACGCCAGGCTGCGTCGATCGATGCCGAGCCGATCTCCAATTTTTTTAAAAAAAAAGAAACTGCAAAATAAATGTTAGCGCAAAAATAATAGAAATTTGAAATAAAAAACAAAAATTAAAAAGAAAATACGGAAAATGTTGGGTTACCTCCCAACAAGTGCTTGATTTAATGTCGCAGCTCGACGATACCTCAAATCATCGCCAGGGAGGTCGGGTCTAGACTCTCCGGCCTTTGGCATCCACCATGTAAACCTTACGGTCTTTGACAATGGTGGTGAGCTCAGAAAGAGGTGGTGTAGTTGACACTTTCACCCTTTCGTTTCCTCTCTCCCACTCAATGGCAGTTGCTTCTTCCTCTTTAGATTCATCTCCTTCTTTAGTAGAGAAGACCCTATCACAAAGGTGATTTTCTCGTCGTTTGCCTGGAGTGTGATCTCGCCGCCTCGACAGTCAATGAGAGTGGCGCTAGTGTCGAGAAACTCACGCCCCAAGATCATGGGCATGTTCTTGTCGTCCTTCATCTCGTGCACCACAAAATCTGCAGGAAAAATGAGATGGCCCATGCGAATGAGCACATCCTCTAGTATACCTTTTGGGCGGGACACAGACCGGTCCGCCATCTGCACGGTGATCGTCGTGGGCCTCATCTCTCCGATGTTGAGACGCTTGTAGATGGAGTATAGCATCAGGTTGATACTGGCCCCAGTATCACATAGTACTCTCTCGAATGTGTGTCCCCCAATCTCAATCGGAATAGAGAAGTATCGAGGATCACTTCTCTTGATGGGCACCTGCTTTTGAAGTAGCAGGCTGCACTGCTCGTGGATCTTCACTGTCTCGTTGATAGCCGCGTGAAGCACACACAATTAACACGTTAAATTTATCAATCCGGTCTCTTTTCTAATTCGCTCAAGTGGATATCATCTACTCAATTGAAGGGTATCAATAGCTAGGTTACTCAAAAGTCGTTGATTTTCATCTATCTAGGCAATGAATTGTAAACTAAGCTTTAAATGCAAACAATCAATTATTAAACAAATTTCTAACTTCTCCAATCGTGTAATTCAATCAATGGTTTAGGTAGATTAAGATAACAAATCTGACAATCTTAGAAGATAGTGAGTGTTTGTAAACTTCAATTGTTCCGAATTAAACCAAGTTATGTTGCAAACAAATTTTAATTCCTATGAGGTTGAGAAACCGAATCTAATGTCGCTAGTCACTTGCTACGGATAACTAGCGGTAGATGACACTAGGAATTGCAAACAGCTACGTTATTAACTCCTAGGCCACTCCCAATCGACCGTCAATTATCGCCCTACAATCCTAGCACCGCACATGGATTAGAACTAGAATTATAAGATTATGCACTTATCACGACAATTTCGTCCGCGTGTTGGCTGCAACGTTCACGTCAACTACCTAAAGGCTAGCTATTACCTACACCTAATAGGCAAGAAACAAGCTCAAGTGCAAATCAACCCCTCATAGGAAAGTAAACAAGCATAATCGATTCAATCCATCACAATATCCGTTATACAACACTCACTAATGCAATTAGTTCTCCATACCTTGAGTTAAGTACAAAACAAATTGGAAATTGAAAGAATTCATTAGAAAACTTCAAGGTCAACGATTCATCTTCTTCAGTTGTCTTCTTTGAATCCAATCTACCTCTCTTCCTTCTTCAACATTCACCAAATGGATGGAATGTGGCTTGATTCCCCTTGATTTTGGTTGGGGAGATGTTTTGAGATGAATCTAGGGAAAAGTATCGTGATAGTTATTCTAATTTTGGCAAAAAGTCCTTCAATTAACTGATTTTCCCCCTTTTATAGGCGAGCAAACAGGGCCTCGGATCGCCCGAGCCAACCATGGCTCGCCCGAGCCTTCCTGGAAACTGTGGAGAAGCTGAAAAACTCATTCTGGCTCGGCCGAGCCAGAACTGCTTGACCGAGCCTGCTCTCTTTCAGCATGGCTCGGTCGAGTCTGCACTGCTCGGCCAAGCGAGCCCTCTGTCCGGCTCAGCTCGGCCGAGCCTGCTTCGTTCGGTCGGGCGACTCCTCCAAGTCTCCGAAACTCTCCTTTCGCTCTGCTCGGACGAACCTAACCTCCTCGGACTTCAAACTCGGACGATTTTCCTCCAAAACTCCACCAAATATGCCATATTATGCTCAAAATGCATCCTACAACATTTCAAACACGAAAACAAGACAAAAGAACAACGAATGTATATGATATGAGGGTAATATGGCCACAAATATGCACGCTCACACATCGAAAAATAGGTCATTTTACACACATATCATAATCCCCCAAACATGAACCTTTGATTGTCCTCAATCAAAACAAAGTAAAGCAATCAATAAACCTCATCAAACAACCTCATAGCTTATCATAGTCATCTTGTCATGCTCTTATCGAACGAGATTATCACCTAACTTTGCAACACGGTTAATGCTAACGACTCCAACCACTCATCAACATTGGATAAAGAAATGAAAGCACTCCCTTACGTGTTTAGGGTTTGATGAATTCACTCATTCACAAGATATCGAGCACAATTTTCATAGGCTTGAAACAATTCTCACCACTATATTACAATGAGTTGGCTCCTAAAATAAAAAAGGTCTTTGTTTTCGGTTATAACGTGGCTTACTAAAAGGTAGGTGGTTTTGGGCTAAAGTGACGATCTTCTCCATATCCCAAAAACCCCCAAACTTATTCTCTTCAATTCACTTCTAACCTTGAGGCTTTTTCATCAATCAAGTCTCATGATATTTTTCTTTTCTTTCTTTTTCTCATTTTTTCTAGCACCATCATTTTTTCATTCATGATGCTTTTCTTTTTCTTTTTCTCTTTTATTTTTTTTTCTTTTAAGTACCCAAATTTTTGTTGGTACCCATTTTTCTAGGATTCATATCAATCCTACAATCAATACTTTTATTGCCTCAACAATCACAACTCAAAGATACCAAATGATTCCCATCCCAACTCTCATCTTCGTATTCACCCTCATACACTCATTCCCCCCAAATTTTGTCCTAATAATTTCAAAGAAAATTCTCCATTTAAGCACAATCACGGGAAACAAGGGTATGAAGGGTAAAATTATGATATCAACAACCTTATACTCCCGAAGTGAAAGGAAGGACTAAGAATCGATGGCCTAAGATCATCTTTTAGTTACCAAACTCATGCCAAATAGATAGAGAATATATTCAAGTTCTAGATTTTGTGCTCTCAACCTTGCCACTCACAACCGATCAAAGTATGACAATATCAAGGCTAAAAAACTCTCGGCTTTTGTCAAGTCCAAGGCATTAACCTCGCACAAAACTCGATAATTCAAAAGTTCAATTCAAGCACGCCTTAACAACTAGATTATGCCCTATCATTGGTCAAAGCAAATTTTAAGCCTTACAAAGTAGATCATGATTCAAATCTCCAATTCTCGTTTGGGTTCATCATACACACAACAAGCACACAACATCCTAATTAACAATCTACATGCCATGAACAATTGAATTGAAACTAAATGGTAGGAGAAACAATAGAAGGTGTTACCCATCGGTACACGTGATCAAACCGCTCTCCATTCCTTATTTGCACCTACTACACATCAATACAACACCACCAAACAATTGAGCATAATAAAGCCAATAAAGCTCTCATATCCACAAAACTTACCACAAACCAATAACTCAAGAAAAATTATAACATTTATCCACTAGCACCACCATTCATACCAAACCATTAAACATATCCACACACCAAAGCCAAATACAAAGAATTCAACTCATGCAAGCTCGCGAAATGATTCATCACAACCATTCAATAGAAGTAGAAGCCAATCAAATTATCATCCATAGTCCACAATCAAACAAAAGTAAATCAATATCATATTACAACCATATCGAATAACCAATGTTATTCAAATTCAACAAAGTAATCTAAACTAAGGATAAAGATAGAGATAGGGATAGAAGAGTAAACCAGAGACGAGCACCGGATACCGACCACTCCCCCCAAACTTAGTCAAGTGAGACTAAGTTTGTAAAAAGGTAACCGGTGCGCTCTTACTCCCCTTGATCTGTCGGTGGTGGCTGACGAGGACGGCGGAAGAATGGAATGGGCACACGACGATGTAGCTCACGTACATCTCCCCGCAGGATCTCCATATTTCGGTCAATACCATCAAACCTCGATGCAATTGTGGCTTGATCCACCATGTAACCCTCCCGGAAAGTAGCAAAATCATCATGGATAGAATTCATCCTCATATCCAAACCCTGCAAAGAAGAAGACAAAGAATCGACTGTATCAGCATCTGTCGCTGCCAATCTGTAGCTGAGGTCTGCTGGAGCTGTGAAGGAGCTCGGGTGCTCGGGCCTTCATCTTGTAACTCACCTCGCTCTCTTAACTCGGCCAAAGAAGTGAAAAATCCATCGGGCGAAAGAACTCCAACAGTAGACAGGTGATCTTCGGAATCAAGTAACCAGTTAGAGTGATCTCCCAAATCTTCGACAGGAGTCAACCCATCACAAGGGAGTTCTAACACCCTTTCCCCAAACTTATACTAATAACTACTAGCACGAGGATCAGGGACAAGAAACCTCCCAACAAGCAGAGAATGAGTATCTAGATACACAGCCGGAGCAAAATTACCCGTTAACTCCACACCAATTTTCTCAAAAATGGGAGTAATCATTCCACAACTAAAAGTACGAGTTTTTGTACTTGCAACCCGACTCCATGCATCCATCAACATTTCCCCCAAAGAAAATTGAATTCCATTCATAAGAGCATAAAGCATAGACAATTCCGGCGTAATCACGTTACTAGACTCATACCTCCCACAAACAGAACCACCAACAAATTTTTGTATATACCGAATGACTGGATTCCTAATTGACGTGGCACGACAATTCTTAATATTAAAATGCTGGCTAGACGGACTACCGAAAATATCTTCCCAAAAATCCCCCAATTTAACATTCTCATGCACAAAAACAGACTCAGGATCACATCCATAAATCTCATCAACTTGAGCACGTTGAAAGAAATACTCTTTACCTCGGATTTTGAACTTCATAGATAATGGGATTCCCCTTGCAACTTTCATGACAGTGATTGAAGCCAAGAACTCCCTTGACAAATCCATGAATCCGGGCTAATTCGCCTAGAGCAACTTCTTCCACCCAATGCCTTTGAGTAGACTCCATACATCTTCCTTTAATTTCATTGCACTCAACGTCTCCCGGCACAAATACTTGGTGCCAACAACTTGTCGCTTCGCCAATTTCTTGTATTTGGCAAACTCCTCGTCATCAAATCCTTTTGGGCGTCCGCTTGAAGAAGAAACCTCACTTCGTGCTCGTTTGCTAGCCATAGTAGAAATTAATGGGTGAGAATAGAACAATTCAATGCACAAAAGTATGGGAGAAAATTTGAGAAGTGAAATTTCGACCGGGGTGCAAATGGGTCGAGCATTACGCTCGCCCAATCTTTTAAATCCGCGTGCGGCTCGGCCGAGCGAAGGCTTTGTCCACGCGGGCTGGGCTGGCTCGTAAAGGCTCAGTCGAGCCTGCCTCGCTCGACCGAGCAAGGCCTTTGTCCGAGGTGTTCGACCCAGCTCGGCCGAGCCTGCACCGCTCGGCCAAGCTACCCCTTCTTTTGCCTATTTTCACCCTCTTTTCGACATCTTCCCGATCATGTTGCCTTCCATCCTTTCTATCCTTCGTACACACATTGTCAAATGAACGTGTAGCACCACAAACAATTAGGAACCCTTCACAACAACAAACCACATTATTCAACAAAAATCAATAACAAATCATTATTCAAAAATGCAAAGTAACAATATTTAAACATTGGGTTGCCTCCCAATAAGCGCTTGTTTAACGTCGAAAGCTCGACGATCATACCTCATGTCAATCTTGGTCAAAAGGTGCTGAACCAGAACTCATACCTCGTTCAATGATCACATGCTCCTCCAGGAAAAGAAGCTTCCTTCTTGCCTTTCGTGGTGGATCCGTATCCACTCGAGCTTTCTTCATACGAATTTGATCAAGTTCCTCTTCATCCCCCGGATCTTTGTAGACTTCATTCTCCTCAGTCATAAGTTTTAAACCCGGATCAAGCACATCCTTCATCCTTTTCTTTTTTCCAGCTTTCTCAACTTCACTTGCATCCACATTCTTCGGAGGTAAAGAAAACACTACTTCCTTGCCACAACAACGGAATGTAAGTTCACCATGTTTCATGTCAAATAAGGCATCGGCCATATGCAAAAATGGCCTCTCGAAGATTAATTGTATACCCCCCTTATTTTTCATGTCAACTACAAGAAAGTCTCCCGGAAAGGTAAACGTCAACACTTCGACATGGACATCTTCAACCACCCCTTTTGGGCAAAATAAAGCATGATTAGCCAATTGGAGCACTTGACTTGTAGATTTGAGGTTCCCAACCTCCAACTCCTTATACAAGTCCCATGACATAAGGTTGACACTCGCTCCGGAATCACATAATGCCTTCTCAATACACTTGTCTCAGATCTTACATCCGACTACGAAACCTTCGGGATCTTTCTTTTTACTAGCAATATTCTTCTCTTCAAGTTCACAAGTGCTACTATCCAAGATCTCTTCTCCTCCAACTAACTTATCCAACATAGGTACCCTTTCTATCTCCTCCGGTAAAGGCATTTCGATGTCACCTTTCTTCACATAATCAAAGAAACTTACGTTCTCAGTTTGCTCATCCTTTTTCGATTCTTTGTTCTCAATTTCTACTTCAACTTCTTTTTCTTCTTCAATGTCTACTTTCAACTCTTCTTCAACTTCCCCCATTTCAATCTTAGGGATCATCACTTCCAAGTATTCCTCCATCCTACTTTCACCTTCTACCATGTTACAACCTTTCTTTTGCACCACTTCCGTATCACTTGGAAATTTCCCAGCTTGGTGCTTACCACTTAATTGCTTCGCAATGGAAGAAATTTGAAGTTGGATTTCAGCAAACATGCCATTATACTTTTCAAATCTCTTATCCATTTCTTCATTAAAATTCCTCCTCGGTTCTTGGTTTGCATACCTACTAATTTCCCCAGCATATCCTTGACCACTACTTCCCCCTTCAATTTGTAATGGAGGATTGAGAGCGTTGTTTGGATTAGCGTAGGAAAAATTCGGGTGAAATCGATTAGACGGATGGTAATACATGTTTCCCGGCAGATTATATTGGGGACGAGCATTGAACCCCATTCTTTGATTCACAAAATTCAAACTCTCCGGATGCGACTCCTCATGTCGAACTACCATCATATCCTCATTTCTATTTCCCAATGTAGACAATGCATCAAGCTTCTTTTGCATGATCGCCAATTGCTCTTTGAATTCTTCACTTTCATTGGCCTCATTTACCGACTTAACCGATCGATAATCCTTGCGTTCCTTAGGCCAATGGAAACTAAATAAATGGCAAAGATATGAAAAGGATAATCGCCAGATTTAGGTTACCTATTTATAGTATTCTCAGGTTGAACGGATTGGATTGAGTAACAAAATTCGATTGATAGCTGAGATGAGGCGACGGTTGGACTGGGTTAGATGCGATCTAACGTGGGGGAGTGGTGTCACCACGTAACACGTCCAGATTGAGCGACATTTGTTCAACATTTAATGTGTTGTACCAGATAAGGCACTATTTGAATTTTGAATTGTCCCGCCTTTCAAACTGAGAACTGAGTTGTATGTTAGTTTCAGTTTCTAAATTCAGAGTTCGAACTCAGTTTAAAACCGCAACAGTCCTTCAAAGAAATCGAACACCGAAAACCAAAACTTTGTTTTCGAAAGTCAATTTCTCAGCGTCTCCGCCAGTACCACCTATTCATGAAAATTGTTAGGTATTGAATTTTGAAACTGAAAACTAAGAAATAAATGAATACAAAATATTGAGAGTTGGAACTCACTTTTAATTCGCTTTCGTTTTGATATTCACCGATTCTTGAACAATTGATTTAGAGCATCTTCCAGACATGAAAACTGAGAGCTAGGACTCAGTTTTAATCTGCATCTTCTTCATTTCACTTAGAATTTGAAGAGAAAATATGAAATCCAGATTTTGAAAACCGAGAGCTAGGACTCAGTTTTAATCTACAATTACTCCTCTTAAATTGAGATCTCATCAAACTCTAGCAAACTAAGTTTGATGCACAACTCCTTGAATCAAGTCTTTGGGAGTGGTTTGGTGAAGATATCTGACAATTGATCTTCTGTTCTGATATACTCCACCGAGATATCCTTCTTCTCGACATGATCTCTGATGAAGTGATGTTGGATATCAATGTGTTTCGTCATTGAGTGATGTACTGGATTCTTTGTGATACACATAGCATTGTTATTGCCACAATCGATAGGCACGTGCCCAGTTTTAAATTCACAATCGAGCAATTGTTGTTTGATCCACAAGACTTGAGCACAACAACTAGCAGCGGCTACATGCTCAGCTTCGGTTGTTGATGTAGCTACAGAGTGTTGCTTCTTGCTAAACCAACTTATCATCTTGTGACATAGGAATTCACAAGTTCCACTTGTGCTCTTTCGATCAATTCGGCATCCTCCAAAATCAGAATCTGAATACGCATTGAGAGTCAGGTCGTCAGTTTTGGGGTACCAAATGTCTAAGAACTCAGTTCCTTTAAGATATTTCACAATCTTTTTTGCAACATCCATGTGCGACTTTTTCGAATTTGCTTGAAATCTCGCACAAACTCCGAGTAGGAGATATCCGGCCTGCTTGCGGTTAGATATAGCAAAGATCCTATGATTACTATGTAACTCGTTAGATTTACTACTTCTCCTTCTTTATCAAGGTTGATTTGAGCACTGGGGCTCATCGGGATCGTCAAGGGCTTGGTCTTCTCTGGACAAAACTTATTTATCAAGTCCTCGGTGTACTTCTTCTGGTTGATGAAGATTCCTCCTTCATATTGAATGACTTGACAGCCGAGGAAATATGTTAGTTTACCCATCATGCTCATCTGAAAATTGATCTACATTAGTTGGGCAAACCTCTCTCATAACTTCAAGTTTTTACATCTGAAGATAATATCATCGACATTGATCTAAACTAACAGAATGTCAGTTCCATCCTGGATTATGAACAAGTTAGTGTCGATCTTCCCTTTTTGGAAACCATTTTTTAGAAGAAACTGAGACAAAGCCTCATACCATGCTCTGGGTGCCTACTTCAACACATAGAGTCTTTCTCAACTTGAAAACTTGGTTTCTTTCTTCGAAGTCTGGGGGTTGTTTAACATATACCTCTTCTTTAAAGCTCCCCATTCAGAAATGCTCTCTTCACATCCATCTGAAATACTGTGAAGTTGTAGTGTGTGATATAAGCTAAGAATAATCTGATGTGCCAATACGTGCTTGCCGCTGCCTGCCTTGGCTCGGCCTTTGGCCTCAGAAAGGCAGCAGGCCAAGTGCCAAGCGCCCGTGTCCCGACCCAACCCCAGTCATTGGTTCTTGATTCTTGGCAATTAGTCTTTGGGTTCTTGGGGTTTCGGTTTGGCCCGCGTATACTTTATCTTTTTTGGGCTAATAAAACAAACTTGTTGGGATCATTAGAGTGAGCTGATTGACTGGACGGATCCAATCCATATGTCGCACACGTGGTGTGTGATGTGGGTGATGAGTCAGTGTACGTGTTTGAATGTCGGGAACCATTTTATCTTCCATTCAAATAGTACCATCATGTATCCCACTATAACCGTCGGGTAATGAAATCTGCGGGTGCAATTGTCTTTTCCATAACCGGCAGTCGTGCTATTGATTACTGGACATGCTCCCCAAGTGGCAACGCATGTATATAGGCATATCTAAATTCATGGCATGGTTACATTATATAGCTGCATATTGTAATATTTATGAAAACATTGCATTATCTTCCTAAATCCATAAGTTGCATTAGTCTTCTTTCCGTTCACTTTGCTGGAGTTTTTTCGATCACCGTGCTGCCTTGTACAAATAAATTCATTCTACCTTTAAGGATGAGCGCAATTCAAACAAGCACTACATTGCGTTTTCGTCCTACAGGAAGAGGACACCTCAACTCAACCACAATACTTTCACCATTTTTCTTGGTGCTTCCATTTTATTGCATTTTTTTTTTTTTTTGAGGAGGAAACTTTTCTATTCATACAAGAAAGCACAACAATTACAAATCCATACCCAACGCAAAAACAAGATGAATTGGACAAAATTCAAAACAAATGAAGTCAGGTCTATTTGCTGCAAGATGGGCAACATGGTTAGCCAATCGCCGAACAAATTTGAAGGAAAGGTTGCCCACCAACATTGCTACAACTTTGATGTCTCGAACCACCACATTCCAATATGGATTCAGTTGCTGCGATCCTTTAATGATCTGGATGAGATTCAGATTATCGCTCTCGACTTCACGAATAGAAAACCTATACTGCTTGGTTACTTGCAAAGCCCACCTCATAGCCAAGGATTCTAGGAGAGTGCTATCTCCACTAGCTGTCATTTTGCTCCTAGCTGCAAGTTCAACCTCTCCCCGATAGTTGTGGATGACAAAGCCCATGCCGATTTCTGAGTCTTTCAAAACACCAACGTCAACATTAAGCTTCAGCTGTCCTGAAAGAGGTTTTTCCCATTTGTGAAAAGAGGGTTCCTTAGGCTTGCAATAGTCATTTCGAACTTCCTGGGAGGACTCAAGCCAGAGACAATGTCCTTTTCTGATAATGTTCTCCGGGTTGGGACATTTGCCTTAAAAAATCCAACAATTTCTTGCTTTCCACAGCTCCCATGCATAACAAAGAAAAAGAAGCGCCCTATCTTTATGCGAATCCAGTAAATCCTAGAGGAGGCTTTTGAAAGAGATTTGATTTATGTTACTAATATCAAGTCGAAGATGAGAAGTATACCACATATTCCTAGCCATATAACAGAACAAGAAAGCGTGGTCAATGGTTTCCTCCTCTTCTCCGCAGACAGCACAAATAGGGTCGATGTTAACACCTCGGTTCCTAATATTGCTTTTCATTGGGAGAGCTTGGTTGCATGCTTTTCAAGCAAAGACTTTAACTCTCGGAATCACCTTCAAGTTCCAAAGCTCTTTCCACATTTGCGTGTGAGAGCTCGAGGAGGCAAGCTGAGAAGTTATCTTCCTTCAATCTGCAAAGTTGTTCAGTAAGCCGATCTAACAGAGAACAAACCATTTTTTGAAGGCTTCCAAATCATGACATCCTCTTGCTGGTTTCTGCTGGTATGGATAGCAAGAATATCAATGACATCTTTTTCCGAAAAAATGCATTCAATCAAATCTTTTTTCCAGGAGTTATCCACGGGGTTTAAAAGAAAACACACTTTTGCACCTTGCAAAGAATGGAAATTGAGCTGATCAGGTTTCCTTTGTTTTTCAGTACCAATCCACCGATCTGATACAATACAAATTTTAGCTCCGTTGTCGATCCTCCACGCAAGGCCCTCCTCAATAATACATCTAGCTTTAATCAAGCATCTCCACAAATGGCTGGGTTGGAAACCAATGGATGCTCCCATGATGTCAGTTTTAGGGAAGTATTTAGCTTTGAGTACTTGAGCGGTAGAGATCCAGGATTTTGAAGTATTCTCCACACCTGTTTTGCAAGTAAGGCAAGGTTAAAACAATAAAGATTACGAAAACCCATTCCTCCTTTTTAGGCCTAGTGAGGCGCCCCCAGGAGATCCAATGCAGTGTATTATCTTCCGACGTAGAAGCCCAGAAGAATCTAGTCGTACTCTTCTCTATTTCTTTGCAAAGGGATTTAGGAAGAAGCTGGAGACTCATATAGTAGCTAGGTAGAGCTTGGATAACCGCTTTGATAAGAACCTCCTTACCCGCTTGCAAGAGAGTTTTGTCCTTCCACCCATGGAGCCTTGCCTGCACTCTGTTGACACAACTGGAGAAATATCGCTCTTATTTTTATCGACGAAGGTAGGCAGTCCAAGGTATTTGCCTTTTTTCTCCATTTTCTTTATTCTCAGCCCCCGACTGGGGGTAAAAGCTTCAGTTTCAATTCCATTAACGATCACAGAATAAGTCACTGAACGAACCTTGCCTATGATTGAGAGGTCACAGGTTTGAGCTCCCAGGGGGACATCTAGGTGTGTGAGAGTTTAAGATTAATGTACACTTATTCAAAAAAAAATCAATCCAAGCACGATGGAAACCCAGACGAAGCAAAATTTCCTCAAGAAAGGACCATTCGACTCTATCAAAGGCTTTGGTGAGGTCTAGTTTAAGAGCAAACATGCCTTTTTTACCTTTTTTTCTTTTTATTAAGAGAGTGAAAAATCTCAAAAGCAATGATGGCGTTATCGGTAATAAGCCTACCCTGGACAAAAGCACTTTGATTTTCCGTGATAATATCAGGAAGGATTTTCTTAAGCCTATTAGCAATCACTTTAGAAACAACACGAGAAATCATATTAGCAAGACTAATAGGACGGAAGTCTTTAAGATTCAAAGGGTGTTTAGTTTTAGGGATGAGGACTATATCAGTGTGATTAATAGGAGCAGGGTCCTTTCCTTTATTAAGAATACTAAGGGTTTCATCAAGGAAATCCTTTTTCACAAAGTTCCAGCATTTTTGAAAAAATAAATGGGACATACCATCAGGACCCGACGACTTATTGGGGTGCATTTGGCTGAAAGCTTTGGTGATCTCCTCATCGGTATACTCTTTCATGAGAAGGTCGTTCATTTCTGCAGTAACCTTCTACTTGATGGCATTCCAAGCTCTTAGGTCCCCGGTGCAACTCTCCTTCTGAAATAATTCCTTAAAATAACTCCGGATCTTCTTTGACATCTTCCCACTATCAGTGATGAGGCTGTCGTTTCTAGCGATGTCTTATGGATCGTATTCTTCCTTCTCCGATTGCTAGCTTTCTGGTGAAAGAATTTGGTGTTTCGATCCCCTTCCTTCATCCAATGAGTTTTACTTCTTTGCATCCACATGATTTCTTCTTTTTTAAGGATATCGTCCAGTTCAACCTCTAAAGAATCAATCTGTAATCTAGCAGCAGCAGCATCCTCTTTTTTCTGAAGCTCAGCCAGCATGAGACAGAGGTCATCTTTCCTCTTACGAATATTTCTGAACTGATTGCAAGCCCAGTTCAAGATTTCTTCTTTAAAGATTCCAACCTTCTCAACTAAACCTCCATAGTTCGTAGCCCTCTCCCAACTCTCCTTGCATAAGTCCTCGAAGCCCGGATGTCGGAACCACATATGTTCAAAACGAAATGGCCTCTTTCCAGGTTTGAAATCAGCAGCTTTAATACCCCCTGAGATGAGTATTGGAGCATGGTCCCAACTTATTTTTAGGGAGGTGCCGGACTGAGGAAAGGGGGAAGAGATCTTTCCAACCTCCATTAGCAAGGGCTCTATTAAGGCGACAAGCAACATGATCCTTACCTTTCCTCTTGTTCGACGAGGTAAAGATGTTGCCTATATAGCCAAGATCGTCCATGTTACAATAGCTAATGGTCTCTCTAAATTCCCACATGTCCTTCTCCATTTTCCGCAATCCACCCTTCTTCTCATTCTTAAGGAGAACTTCATTAAAATCACCCACAAAGAGACATGTTGAATTGCACATATTATAGACCTCTTTCATTAAGTCCCAAGTAAATTTTTTCTTCTCCTTTTCCGGCCATCCATAAAAACCCACACAGTTCCAATTCATGTCCTCTTCATCCGTAATATCAATGAGAATATGTTGAGAGAAGTAAGACCGCACATTCACATTCATCTGCTCACTCCACAACATGCAAAGACCTCCACCTCTACCTCCTTTATTGTTCCTGCAGGAAACAGGGAAGCAACCTTTGTAAACAAACTTGAAGGAATTAATCTTTTCCATTTCCACCACTAGTAACTTAGTTTCAATAAGGAAAATAATCTGTGGCGAGTCTTTTTTGGATCTTCTTGAGGGCACGAACTGTCTCTAGGTTCCCAAGCCCACGACAGTTCCAACTTAACACATTCATTGTGATCGGCAGGGCTGCTGCACAACCTCTGCCGCTTGACTAGATTGAGAATCTAACCTAGACTTCTTGGATGGTTCTCTCTCCTCATCATCCATGTCCATCCAATCCTCTTTTCTCTTCTCCGCAATCTTTGCTCTAAGTGAGGAATTCGAGATTCGCGGAGCAGGTTTTCTTTTCCAGCATCTGAGTTTAGGTTGTTGAGAACTGCTAACCTTTTCTTTCGTAGCTAAACTAGGAGCCCCTTCAACCTTAACTCTCCCATGGCAGTTAGTTTTGGTCATCTCAAGAAGAATTGGGAATGGTGTAAATGGTAATGTGAGGTTGAGATTACCAGGATGGGAATCACTCGTGGAGGGATGGATGATAGGGAGATTATTATTTACAGGACTAGGTTCTGGGCATAGGATGGAACGTTCCTTTTCTCTAACTTCCACCTTCTTGAGATCGTCCTCCAGATTCTTTATTACGGCTTTTTAGATAAGGTGACTACATTCGTTCTCCCTATCCTTATCCTTCAACTTCGTACTACCTTCAACGTCAATGTCTTTTTTCTCAAACAGGCTTCTTCTAATTTTATCAGATTCGTTCTGAGCATCCCGTTGTAAATTTGCCACCGGCTTAACTGGAGAAGCAACTATACATTCTCCAAAAGGGAGGTTCCTTTCATTTTCCTTTAACTGGTCATATTTCTCGTCATCCATGTCGCCACAATCTTTGAAAATATGCCCAATCTTTCCACACCAGTAACAAAAGGTCGGCAATCTCTCATAAGTTATTGGAATCCAACATGGGTTGTTCTCCCCAATCTGAATTTTTGTACCTTTCTTAAAACTCATGTTAAGATTCATTCTAACCTTAATCCGAATACTTCTTGTCATTCCTTGGGTAGTTTTCTTGTCAATCTCCTCCACTTCTCCAAAACGACTTCTGATGACCTTTAGCATATTTTCGTTCCTTGCTTTCATTGGGAGATCATAAAGTCGGATCCAAAAGGCTTCCGTATCAAACGTCATCTGGGATGGCTGCAGATTATTAGAAACTTGTTTGAGGACTAGGAGGTGTTTGTTGAAATGCCAAGGCGCCATCTCAAGAGCCTTATCCATATCTCTTTTACAACCGAACTAGAAAGAGAAAAGATTATGCTCAATCTCAGCACATATCATCTCCTTCGACGGGTTCCACAATTTCCTAATAGTATCCAAAAGGGCTCTACTATTGAAAGCTTTCATCATCCACATTTTCCCCAGGAGACACCATCTACCACTTTGCTCCGACACAGATTCATTGAGTTGTAGGATGTCATTCTCATCATCGGCCATGGCCGCCACTGCCAGACAGCACTGGAGGGGAGATAAGAGCCTGGAATACGTTAGCTCAGGTTCCTGCAAAAGAAGACAAAACAAACATAAAAAAGCAACGAGAAGGAGGCCGACCAAAAGGGAAAGGAGCGAACAGAGAAGACACAGGCAAGGAGAGGGGGGAGAAACAGAGCAGGGGTGAGGGAATACGAAACGACACAGAGTATGAAATGAAGGAGCGGAAGGGATAAGACGAACATACAGTCGACACTAATGGAGAAAGAAAACTAGAAGAAAATCGAAATACAAGAACAGAGGAGTAGTATAAGAGTGGGGGACGGGAATGGCCAATACCGACGGAAACCCAGGGGGGTAAGGAACAAGTCACAGATACTATGAAAAATCCTAACAGAGCAAGGACAAGACAACTCCATTTTATTGCATTATGTGTATTATGTACTGCATTAAACAGTTATACTTTACTATATTATCTCTATTCTCAAATTATGCAATCAAAAATTAAATAATTATAAATTATTCTATATTATTCTAACAATAACTTTCTTCTAGTTGTCTTTATTGGCAAAAATAGAAAATGCGCCATGCAATAATGGACGAAAAATACATTATGTCAATATGAGCAAAGTCTCCAAATAGATAATATCAAACTGCAATACATTTTTCAACGTAGAAACATAAAGACATAGAAGTAGAAAGAAAAGGCTAATTCGCAAGAGACTAGAACCAAAAAATTTATTGCAACAAACTTATACATGTTACACAATAAACAAAATCTGTGTTTGTTCCTACCTAAGTTTGGAAATGTAATGAAAGAATTGCATTTGGTTAAGCCCGGGAACAGCTTCACACTCACACTCACTGAATTCATTAGATGAACCCGAATTCCCATGTAGTTTACAAACAATATTTGCAAGAAATCTGAGCTCACTGAGACGAAGAAGAAGAAGGGACGAGCATCTGCACAGTCTTACAGCAAGAAGGATCAACGGTTCTGGAGGGGGGCAAGACTTTGGTTGAATGCAAGTGCTGCAAGAATCGGCAGGAACAGAACAAGAGTCGCCATGACTATACATGTCTTTCGAGATTTTCTTGTCTCTACCAAACTCTCAGCCTCCAGGTTGAGAACTGAACTTGTGCTTTCGTTTCCAGAACTGAAAGACCCTGTTCCATTCTCATCCAGGGAAGGAACCGTGGGTGCTTTCTCCACCTGATCAGACAAATAATGATCACTCATCGGAAAATGTAATATTTTCATGAAAAAGCACAATTGCTTTTCGAAGTAAGAAACTTGCCTCAGAGATTTCTGATGTGATCTCTGCTGGAGAATTTTCTGCAGGCTCTGCGTTAGCTGAATCAAGCCTAGATGACAGGGTGTCTTTATCATCAGAACTTCTATCATCTCGCACAATTTCAGCGGCAACCTTCTGTTTATTCTGTAGCTTCTCTCTCAACAATTTGTTTTCCTTCACCAAAGCGGTTAACTGCACTGAATTAAGTAAATTCAGTGTTTATTTATTCATATGCACTACCACAAAATATCATAGCAATAGTTAAAGAGCTGTAATGAGGATAGAAGCACACTTAACCTGTTTCTGTATCCGTTCCCTCTCCATGGCTAGCTGCACAACCATATCCATGATAAGACTACTTTTGATACCGATGTCTTTCGCTCTTGATCTTTCCTGAAGAGTAGTTTTGTCTAATGTTGTCTCAGCGAATTCTAACTTCAATCTTAGAAAATCTAGTTCTTTGTTCAGGTCTGAATTTGCCTCAGACAGCATGATATGTCGCTCCTCAGCTACCTCGGTCTTACTTTCAGCTTCTGCGACCTTTTGTTTCAGCTCATCGATCAATGTCTCCATGTCCCAAATAGCAGTGTACAACATGTTCTGCTGTTCTTGGCTTGCTTCTGAGGACGCCCTAGAATGTTGCAGTTGGTTATCTAGCTCTCTTAACTGCTTCTCGAGTAAGCTCACCTTCTTTGTATTGCTATCATTGTTCCCTTTGAGAAAATCGACCTCCTCCGTCAATTCAAGATTTGAGTCTGTTAACTGTGAAACTTTTACTTCAGCACTTCCAGCCCTATTTTCAGCAGCATATACATTCTCCCTTAAAGACTCAATTTCCTCTTCCCTTGTTTTCAGCTCCTCCTGTCTTCTTTCGCTGGAAGCACTAGCCTCTCTCAGCCGGGATTCAGTTTCGCTCAGCCTCTCTTCCAGCATTTGAACTCTCTCTCTTAAAGCTGTCACTTCTGCATTATCCTCCATAAGCTGTGCAACATTGTGGTTAAGCTTCTGAATAGAAGCATCTTTATTATTTAACTGTTTAACGCAATCTTGCAGCTTCGATTTCAGTTCTTCTTCTCTCTTGCTTGCAGCAGTGAAATGGCAATCAACATTTTGAAGTTTACCCAGCAATTCTTTAGAAGTTTCCATCAGCACTTCGGCTCTATTATCCGCCTCCAAGAAGCCAGCCCAAGCAGCCTCTGCTGCCTCTTCCATGCCGACAGCAACTTGTTCTTGTAGGCGAATCTTTGAATTCAAATCCTCTTCATTATGTCTGCCTTCAATCAACTTCTTTTCAAGTTCCACCTCTCTTGCAAGAGAAATCTCCAGCATTCTGAGCACGCGTCTCTGTTCGGCAACCCGTATCATAGGCTTCCATTCTGTGGTTGCTAAATGAAGCTCTTCTTTTACACCCAAGTCCCAGTCATGTTTAACTGCTATAAAATAATGTTACTTAAAATGATAAACACCACACAAGTATAGATACATATATATATTATTGAAAATCTGACTTACATTCATTTTTCTTGAAAATGAAAGATGTCATCTGCAACTTGGCCAATTTTATCTTGATCCCCAGAATGCGCTCCTGTGACCGTTTCAATACATTCTCCGAATCGTGCAATTTTCCTACGAGCCGAGCAACTGATTCCGTTGAATGCTCGTAAGAAGAGATCGTATTGAGGGCATCAACAGTGAGATCTTGAAGATCAGCCATTAGATTGTCCAGCCCTCTCAGCTCAAAATTTAGTACGGCATAAAGTAGATCAAATGTGAAGGCCTTCTCAATAAATTCTGCGGAGAGATCATCTTCGTCTAAGTTGATAGCTTCAATATCACTTTCCACAGCTAAAACATGCAGCAAAAGATTTTCCAGGTTTTCTAACTTCTCAGAAGAGTGTGTTAATGTCATTTCCACTTCAGATGACACTTTCAACGCTTTCTGCAATTGATCGTCATCCTCGGAGCTGTTTTCGTGCAAGAACTTCTGCATTTCTGGATCAGCGATACCAGAAGTAATAGCAGCCATATCATTGTTACTCATTCTTAAGCTGCAGAAAAAGTATGAAAGAATGAGAGTTACTAGAATTCATGAAATTCAACAGCCTCCTCCCCTACAATGAATTTAACACCTCAAGCAAACTTTATCTGGTAGTCTGAATGAAAGAAACATATCACATGCCTCCTTTATGTTCATCAAATGAGAAAGAAACCATAAACCATCTAACATATCTCATTTGGTTCAGTTACTACATCAAAAACTTGATATTTTTCTTAGGCCAATGGTACATGCCTTGTTTGCAAATTCAATTATATCAATGAAAGTATTAGGGACACTTCAAAAAATTAGCTTCTGAAACAACAACCAACACAACATGAAGAAAGCTAAACTGCAGGAGGAAAATCCGAAGGGGCCAAAAACCAAGCCAATGCATTTGTGTCAAATAGTAAATGCCCAGATAGTTGAACTTAGCCAACAAAAACAACAGAATTAGTTTAGCACGAAAAAGATACAATCTTGAACTAGGATACATGAAGAGCCCCTAGAGAAACAACAGACAAAAACCTAGCTTTACCATGAATCTGAGATCCCATATCATTGGACACATAAATAAATCAAAATCAGACAGTTTTACCAATTGATATGTCTCAATTTCTCCTAACTTCAACGTGTCATTGTTTCCAAGTCTCTGAAATGCAACTTGCACTACTTCCAATTATCTTAACCAGGAAATGTAGCCATGTCCCATTGCACTAATCCAATTGCAAATCTATTTGGAGAAAATGAATAAATAAATAAATAACCCCCCACCCCAAACCCACTCGCGCACACATCAAAACCAGTAGTTCCAAGAATCAATCGATCCCCATAAACAGCATAATCCAAATCCACTATAAAAAAAATACCCAATAAATACCAGAAAGCAAACACAAGTGAAGCGAACTTCTCTCAGGTCTGAAAACTCTTCCTCCAATCACAAAACTTGCCCAAAATTAGTAGTCTTGACCAGAGCCCACACCTTAACCGAGCTCTAAAGTTGAACAAAAGCAGAAGAAATCCTCAGTTTACGTTTCTCACATAATTATAGGGTAGATTTAAGAATAAAGTCCATACCTTGAGGAAAAATTTAAGAGGGTCTCGCGAAATTCCTCCTTTCAAGAAAAGAAGAAATCATGGGTCACATTGAATGAATGTGCTGAAATTCGTCAACCGTGGGTTAAACGCTCGGGCAACTCTTGAGACCTGTTAAATCTTGGATGGCATTTAAGGTAGTTGCTAACATATGGACCTGAGAAGTCAACTTCGCAGACTCGTTGGTGGAGCAGCCGAGCAGGCATTCAAGATTTTTTTTTTCTAATTATTTATGCAGATAATAAATATTCTCAATTCACTGCATTTACACACCTCGTATAATCATACAGTTAAAAAAAGAGAGAAATTATGAAATAGCCAATTTGACTAAAGTATCTATCGATTTTAGCCACTCTTATGAATACATATCAAAAATAGCCAAAAGTACACATTTCTGACATTTTCAGATTAAATTCAAATATTTTAAAAAAAAGAAATAAAGTAATATCCATTAAATATTGTGTAGTGTGTACTGTGTGTGAGAGAGTGTAGTGTGTGAGAGAGAGTATGAGTGCTACCGAGTGAGACCGGCTGAGTGCCACCGAGTGAGACCGAGTTAGACTGAGTGAGATTGAGTGCCACCGAGTGAGACTGAGTGCCACCGAGTGAGACTCAATGAAATCGAGTGAGACTGAGTCAGACCGAGTGAGACTGAGTGAGACCGAGTGAGACCGGGTGCTATTTAAAAATAAATTCAAAAAATTATGTCTAAATAATTCTAAAATTTACAAATACGACCGAAAAACAAATTTAAATTCATTGAAAATTTTTTGTGCAACCAAATTTGATTTTTATATCAAAATTTATTCACATTCATGCACATTTCTCTATTAAATTAGTTAAATTTGAATTTAACTATTAGATTTGACATGAATGTCAAAAATTTGACTTTCAAATCAATTTTAAACTGATTCCAATGCAAAAATTTGTACTTTTGGCTAAAATTATGATAAGTTTATAAAAGTGGCTAAAATTGTAATGTGTTTTATGAAAATGGCTATTCTAAATAAATAAGACTTAAAAAAACATACCTATTAAATCTGATTATCATTGGTAAATTAGTAGGTAGGAACAGGTGATTAAAGATTCTGTTGGAGGATTAAAAGCCACCTAAATGGCTTTGTTAATCCCACTAGTCTATGCAGGGGATCGGGAACAGTGGGCAGGCAATGATTAGGACAAAACAACGACAAATTACCAAAAGAGGGCAGCAGGGCCAGCGGTAGGGGCGGGGCTCTGGGCGGATATAATGCCTTTGCTTTTTCAAATTTATGTTTAGTTCATGGAATCATGGAGCATTCAAATTTATGGATAAAAAAAACATGTGGCCAAAATTTATATAGCCACTTTTGATAACTTATTATGTTATTTAGTCACATGTTTAAAAATACATGTTTTTAGTCACTTTGCTGATTGGAGAGAGAAATTGATTTTTAAAATTTTGTTACATCAATAGTTTTTGGATTTATTACCCATTACTCCACCACCTACCCCACTTCTCCCGCCTTTCTCTCTCTTCACCGTCGAACACCACCACCGAACTGCCATTGTTGCCGATTTCAAGCTTCAAATCGCCGGATTTCGCACGCCCCAACCGGAAAAAAATCCACATTACGTCTACACAATGTCTGGAGAAGAAGAAAACCCGAATCAAGTAAGTTAAATCCCATTTTTTCGCGATTTTTAGCTCGACTATTCCGCCATTTTTTCCTCAAATTTCCTTTGATTTTTTGCGATTTTTCGTCGACTACATGTTTTATTATGTGTATGGAGTAGATTAATTTCATATTTCATCGATTTATATGCTTAAACATGACTAGAAATAATTTAGGAATGGTTTTTGCTGCTAGAACTGTTTGAAAATCGGTACAGAGCCTGCCCTAGGAGAGAGACGACGAGATCTCGATTTGGCATATCGAGATCTCGATTTTTTTTAATCCAGAATTGATGAATTTTATTTTATTTCATCTCGATTTTGAAATCGAGATCTCGATTTTAGATATCGAGATCTTGATTCCAAAATCGAGATCTCGATTTTTTTTTAATTTCTGCTTTGAATTCCTTTAATTCTGCTTTTATTTAGAAATTTTATTTTATTTAATTGCAGGTTTGGGAGTGGATCAGACCCAGTTTGCAGGGGACAGTCCCGCGGTCGATGAATTGTTACGACCATGACATTCTTGAGGACATCCGGACCAGATTAGCGAGCCTCGGAGACGACGACGGCGATGTTTACGATTTATTTTTGAAAGGTCCCTTCGGTGCATTTCTCTCTTTCTGGTGGAAGAAGAAAATGATACGAGCTACTTGGGCTCTTATCACCCACGAGATTAATGTGGAGGGAGCTGAGGATGAGCTGTGGTTTAGGGTTGGTGAAACCAATATACGATTAGGTGCAGAGGAGTTCTGTCTGATGACCGGGCTGCGGTTCGGCGATTTGGATTTTGATCCTACTGTATTGAATGATATGCCGAAGGATGGGTGCTTATATTCTCACTACCAAGACTTGCCAAGTGTAGATCAGTTGGACATTGATTTCATGAACAGGGACCTGGTTCTGAGCAATTCTATTGATGATTATGTGAAGATCGCTCAGATTCTTTTTGTTTACCGGATGTTGATTTGCTTGGATGGGAAACGACTGGTAGACCCATGGGTCTATACATTGGTGGAGAAGCCTCACGAGTGGAGGGCTTTCCCTTGGGCCTAGTGGTCGTTCAGTGTCTTGCTGCATCAGATGTCTGTCGTGATCACATCTTTGAAGTCAACTAAGGTGCTTTTGATCCATATATACGGCCCTGTTTTGGTGTAAGAGGTAATTGTTTGTAATTTCCATTTTTAATTTAATATATTTTTAATTTATAAAAGATAAGACAAGAATTGTTAATTATTTACATTATTTTGCAGGCATGGGCGTACGAGGTGATCCCTGATCTGGCAAAGGTATGTGCGATACGCAGTATGCCAGTGGGGACTATGCCTTGATGCTTGATGTGGAGACCTCATTATGTTCGGGATGCTGACTTTACTGATTTTTTCACAAATGAGGTAATTATTGTTTACAGTTTTTAATACTTATATTATGATTAAATATTATATATTTTATTTGATTTATATTTTTTTTTCAGCATCATTGCAGTACTTCACTGTAGCCGACTGAGGATGAGGCCGATTCTGAGTTTTGGCTCAGTCTGCGGAATGTTGAGAAGACGATGATTCGCAGATTCAAGCTTTACAGAGGCTTGAGGCCCCGACCATCAGCCTCTCAGCGGCCTTCTGCTAGTACCTCGAGGTCTTCTTCGAGGAGGGTTCCGCAGCAACAGCAGTCGCCGCCACAACATCAGCCCTCGCCACAGCGCCAGCCCTCGCCACAGCGCCAGCCATCGCCAGTGTTCGATATGGGGAGTGGTGGTTTTGAGATTCCAGTCCGCTCTTCTTTCGAGCATACTGATCTTCCTCATCGGCGGCGGGCTAAGAAGCGCCCGCGACGTTCCGCATCTGCAGAGCCTCTAGAGGTACTTTTGTTTAAATTTATTTGATTTTTATGTGATTATATTTTACTTATATATTTTTATTATATTTTCAGACTGGACAGCCTCCATGGTACGAGGGGCACGAGATGTCCATGCATGACATGGTGCAATTTGCAGTGCCATTGGCTCATCAGCTCGTGCAGCCACTGGCAGATACACTTCTCCCACCACTGGGAGATCGGCTCGTGCAGCCACTAGCAGATTACATGATTGTTCCAGTGGCTGATCGCATCATTGATCCAGTGGCACAGCGAGATGTGCAACCATTGGAGGAGCAACTTATACAGCCATTAGTGAATTGCATCATTGATCCAGTGGCACAACGGCTTATTAAGCCATTGGCAGAGACGATGATTGATCCGGTGGCTCAGCGACTTATGGGGCCAGTCGCCAATAGACTTATGGGGCCAGTCGCCAATAGACTCATGGGGCCAGTCGCAGATAGACTCATGGGGCCAGTAGCTGATCGTGTGGGTCAGTATATTGTGGAGCCGGTGGCTTCCAGGGTTACTCAGAGGTTGAAGATTTTCATACGGGACCTCGCAGATACACTTCTTTGTCGCCCTCGCCGGAGCCAGAGATGGGCCCCACCGTACCCTTATTATTCTGGCCCCACTTTTGGCCAGACTTTTGGCCCCACCACCTCTCAGACTGTTGGCCCCACCACCTCTCAGACTGTTGGCCCCACCGCCTCATCCACTGCGGGCCCCACCACCTCATCCACTGCGGGCCCCACCGCCTCGTCCACTGCGGGCCCCACCACCACCTTTCGTGCTCCGAATAATGCCAAGATGATGAAAGAATATCTGTCTTACATGGATGATATCACGCAACAAGTGAGGGTGCTTGAGCAGGGATTGGTTATGAGTAGGGAGCTCTATTTCCGACCACTAAATGACCCGAAAGAGAATGTTTCAGAAGATGTAAGTGCATAACTATTAGTTGTGAATTTTTTTATTATCGGCTTTATATTAATTTTTTTTGTGTGATATCAGCTTTTGCAGGTCTTCATGAGAATGTCACGAGACATGATTGCCAAAGCTGACAGCAACTTCTTTGAGGACGGTGTTGACCCGGACAACACTGTCATATTAGACCCCTCTTTCTTTGTAAGTATTGAATGTTGAAATTTTTTTAATTCTTTAATTTTCATTTCATTTTATTATGTATATAATGTGCAGGACCGTATCTCGTTAAAATGGGATAAAGCCCCAAAGAAAAAATGAGGGAAGGCTGATGATGATTACGATTGGTGGAAGCCCCATGAAGATTTAGTGAAAGATGTCCAGGGTAGTGGTGGAATGTCTGGCTTTAGGAGTTGGTACAAGGAACTCTGGCCACTTCTTATATTACTTCCCCGTGTCCTTGATGCTGCTGGGTACTGGGACAGGGTCGATACTCCTCGTGTAAGAAGCAGTGATCATTTATCTCTGATCAAGGATGTAATTGAGATGCCCAAGCAGGTGGATTCAAATAGTTGTGGGGTATATTGTACGATTTTTGTTGATAGGTTACTTTGGAGAAGGAAAGCTCGAGTTAGTGATCTTACTTATGAGTTTATTGTTCATTATAGGCAGCTTGTAGGTGCTCGGATTGTACATTGGTGTAGAGAAGCAGAAGCTCGAGAAGCTCAACTCTTGTAGTACTATTTTCTATTGTTATCATAAATTATATTTTTATTAATATTGAATTTGGATTTTGGTGTATTTTGTGATTGATATGAACTGCATAGGTGATTATTAAATGGATTTTATTGAATAACAGATCAGGGAATTCAAGATGATTAAGGGGATATCGAGATCTCGATTTGATTTCGAGATCAAATCGAGATCTCGATATCCCCTTAATCATCTCGAATTCGTTAATTAAGTAATTAATTACAATTAATCTTAAATTAAGACATTATACAGTTTAAACATACATTACTTAACATTTATTTAACAATTTAAAGTTCATTTAGCATAATACATTATACATTTGAATCTATTCATACATAAGATGTCTCTCTTTGAAATGTTCATATCTTATTCATGTTTGAATAGGATGAAGTAGAAGTAGTATAATACAAAGTAAACATCTTTGTAATGAATGAATTTTTGCAAGTTTCTTTGTTATCGAATCTATATTATGAATGGTATATGAGTTAATTATCCTCGAAAATTAGCGAATTAAACATCCAATTAGCCAATAATCCATAAAATCGAGATCTCGAAATCGATTTCGAGACATGTCAAGACAACAATTGAAATTATCTCGATTCAAACCCTACAAATCACAAAATCACAAATTCCGAGATCTCGTCTTGATTTCGAGATCTCGATTTTGTAATCGAGATCTCTATTTTGTTTTGTTCCGATTTATTATTTAAATTATATTAACGTTTTAATTTCAATTTAAAAAATAAATCGAGATCTCAAAATCTCCATATCGAGATCTCGATATGGAGATTTCGAGTTCTTGATTTATTTTTTAAATCAAAATTAAAATGTTAATATAATTTAAATCCAACTGAGTTTGTATACAAACCAAAATACCTAAACAGATCAAACAGGAAGTCAAAAATTAGTCCAAACATCAGCCACAATACCTAAATTCTATGTCAAAACACCAAAACTTACAAATATACATTAACAACATTTAATTAATTCGTCATAAGCTTGCAAATAGAAATTAGCAAATAAATAAAGCAAGTTCCACTAGTCACTTATATGATCAACTATCTCCGGACATTTTCTTTTTGTATGCTCCGTCTGCTGACATATACTACATGTCTTTGCCCGTCATGAAGCTGAATCGGGTACCGGGGCACTGAGATCTCGACCAACGGTGGTCTCCTATATCCAGAAGCCTCTTGTAAGCTCCGTCTTTGATCAGAATCTCCAAAGTAGACATGTGCTTTTGAAATGCATCGTGCCTATAACAGTAGGCTGCATCTCGTAAAACAGCACCAACTTGAGGACCGTACCTCGACATGTTATTCGCCAAGTGGTAGTAGCAAATAGCATGTGTAGCATTCGGAAATGCTAACTCCACTGCATTTTTTATGCTCTTGTGCTGATCACTGACAATGATGAGTCTTTCGCGATCTCCAAAGCAAAGATGCAAGCGATGCATGAACCACATCCACAACTCATCATCCTCTATGGGTCCGATCCCGATAGCAAGAGGAAATAACTGTTCATTGTCCTTTCGTCACCGCAACAAACAACATTCCCTTGTTCTTACCCTTCAGATGTGTGCCATCTACAACGATCACTGGGCGCATGAAGCTGTGATATGCATCGATGCATGGAGCAAGCTCCAGAAACATGTGCCTGAACAAACTCTCCAAAGAAGTAGATATATCATACATCGTGCCTGGGTTACGAGACTGTAGCATGTATAAGTAGCCCGGCAGCATCGCATAAGACTACTCCTACTCGCCGAATACCATTGCAATGGCTATGTTTCTTGCCCGCATGGCAAAACTGTAATCAATCTTGATGCCGAATTGAATCAACAATTCAGACATCATCTCCTTCGGCTTTAGAATAACGCCCTCCGTCGCCAACTTACTAGCGAAATACTTACCCAACACTCTTGCAGGCACTCTGCGGGAAGCAACACGATCAATATCCGTCTGGCAGCTGTGCATCAGATCACACTTGAATACTCTCCAAACAGTTCCAAATTGTCTTGCACGTAGCATAAAAGGACAACCATTCGCATGCTTGCATCTGAAGTTGAGCCGAGTAGTGCAGGACGTCTCCGTGGAGTATTCCAACCGGTGATGCAAGTGATGCAGTCCTACAGCAAGGTCAAGTTCATTCTTGCTGCTAAATGTCGCTCCAATGCATAGCTCAGTCGAGACCCAATCTGCGGGAATAATCCACTCCAAACGCTCAGGAGCATCAACCTCTATTAAAGGAAGCACCAAACTCCTTACTTCTTGATCAAGTCGAGCTGCAGCCACGGACTGACTCAAGTTATTGTTAGATAGTCCGTACTGATCCATTCGCCCAGAAGCTAGAATCCATCTAGAAAAATCACTAACCAAGGACTCAAACAACCGACTCAGGCCCTCCTCCTCGTCCCTCTCCTCCTCGCTTGCCTCCTCCTCCTCCTCGTCATCACAATAATCATCATCATCATCTGTAGATTCCGCCTCACACTCATCTACGAAATCATCAGCTAATGAGATGCTAGGACCACCCATTCGTGTTGATCGCTGTGCCTGTGACTGAGGTGCTTTAAATTCGGACTGATTTTGCTTCAATTTGGTGACCACATATATAATTGGATCAATGCTATTTTCATATAGCATCCGCCTAATATCTTAATTGGTCTTCAGTCCAGCCTTCACATGCCTCGAGCCCCCAGATATACTGCTCATGTAAAACAAGCAGTAGCTAGTAGTGAGGAGATCACAGTGCATGATCTCGTGAATCTCGGACAAAATAGTATTGTAGGAGATTCGTTCACGCCTCAAACATATCAATTACTCGTCTCCGCCCATATACTCGAATTTGTCCCATGCACCACCATGACGTATGATGAAACGTTGATACGACATTTGCGATAAATGAAACAAAAATATTAAAAAAAAATAAAGAGCATATTCCAGCAGACAATTCGAGATCTCGATATTAATATCGAGATCTCGGAATTAAATTAAAATTAATTGAGATCTCGTGACAAAATCGAGATCTCGAGATGATGTCGAGATCTCGAGATGATGAATTCGAGATCTCGACATCATCTCGAGATCTTGATTTTGTCACGAGATCTCGATTTCCCTAGGTTTCTCCCTAAATTCTCTGCGTATGTTTTTTACGGAGAACAGTCCTAAAATCACTATATTTTCTAAAAAACTAAGATATACAAGTCGTTTCTAAACACATATCATCAATATAATGCATAAAACGAATGAAAAATGTGGAAAACGGTTGAAATCAACATACCTTCGATTTTTGGCTCTCAAAACTCTCTCAACTATCTTCAAAATATTTTTTTGAATGCTTCCTCGTACAATGAAAGCAATTTGTTTGTAAAAGGTTTTAATAAATTTCGAACAACTTTGGTTGTTGGAAATAAATGATAAAATAAATATTTCCAAAAATGAAAATAACTTTAATAAAATTGATTTTGTCTTGTAGCCGAAAATGGAAGAGAGAAAAAGACAAAAGTACAAAGTGACTATAAAACTTATACTTTTATCCTTGTGGCTATATAACATAACAACTTATTCAAAGTGGCTATTTGTATGTATTCCCACAAAAAACATTCTACCAAATATCTATCGGTTTATTGTAGGGAAAAGTATCAATTATATTATAAACTATCCTGATTTTCTCAAATCTTTTATAAACTATGCATATTATCAAAATATATTGCAAACTATCAATTTTGTTCCTAATTTATGACGGGAGCAGATTTTCGGCGACGAAAAGTTAACGTGGCTCGTCGGATGACACGTCAGCATTTAAAATTACACATCATCGTACAAATATATTACAAACTATTGTGAATTTTTCAAATATATTACAAACTATTGTAAGTTTCTCAATTATAAAACAAATTATATATATATATATATATATATAGAGTAGTGATCATATGAGAATAGTTTTTAGTATGAGAAATAAGAATAAATCTTAGCCTTTGATTTTGTGATTTCAACGCTCATGATCTATTTTACTCCGTGTGCAGTTTTCCTCGATTATCCTGCAGTTTTGCAAAATTGAGGTTATTTTTGTAATTTTAGCTTTTTTTAAAATTTGAAATAGTATCTCATTAGATTTTTTATTCCTTTCTTCGCGCGATTTGATTTCTTCTTCCTTCTTTGTTCGAATTGATTTATATTTCTTTTGTCGATCAAATTTTTTTTTCTTTGTTTCTGGATTTCGCATTCGTATTCGGTCTCGACGTTGTTAATTATGCATGAATATAGTTTAAAAAAATTTGTTTTATTCAGATCGACGTTCATTTTTTCTATTATATTGTGCATCTTTAGTGTTAACTTTGTGCATTTTTGTATCTTACATGTTCATTTATTCCTTCTTTGTTCGAATTGATTTATATTTCTTTTGTCGATCAGATTTTTTTTCTTTGTTTCTGGATTTTGCATTCGTGTTCGGTCCCGACGTTGTTAATTATGCATGAATATAGTTTAAAAAAAATTATTTTATTCAGATCGACGTTCATTTCTTCTATTATATTATGCATCTTTAGTGTTAACTTTGTGCATTTTTGTATCTTACATGTTCATTTATTCCAAAGTGTGTTAATAAGAGGAAGCATTTTAAGGGCATAGTTTTAAGAACTGTTGATGTTGGTATTGAGTTTTATAGAGACTACGCTCGTGTTTTTGCTTTGAAGAAGAAGATGTTTAATTTTTTTAATTCGTATTTATGTAAAAATGAAGTAAATCGGGCTAAAAATGAAGTAAATTGGGCTAAAATGAAGTAAATCGGGCTTAAAATGCAGGTTGCTGTTTGTGTTTGAATATTTTACAGTTTTAGCCTTTAAAGACTAAAACTACACGATATTGGGGCAAAAATGCCGCGTTTTTCAATATGCTGAGAATTAATCTTGTTCGTCGATTTGATGAGATGGACGCGCGAGATTTATTCTTATTTCTCATAGTAACTCCTATTCTCACCTGATCACTACCCTATATATATCTTTATATATATATATATATATTTCCAAATAAATATTGCAACTATCAAATTTATTTTAAAACTATGACGAAAACATATTTACTTATATTTTAAAATTTTAAATCTTTAAATAAATATTATAATTATACTAAAAAATATGTCATAAAAATTCTTGAAAATTTAAAAAAAATGAAAAAATACTTATTTTAATTTTAATTTTCCTTTTTTGCTCTCGTCTCTCATTTTGGCAAACCAAAACTCAAATATTCCTGTAAATAATAATATTTATTGATGGTTTTTACATATGTCAAATATATATATCATTATTATTTGACCCTCAATAATTTTTATTTTTCATATGAATATATTTTTTTGGTTTGGCGAAGGGAGAGACTTGAGAAAAATGAATATGAAAATTAAAATATGTGTTTTATCATTTTTTAAATTTGTCGAGAACTTTTAATAAAGTATAATTATATGTTTTCAGCATAAATTTAAAATAAATTTGATAGTTTGAATATTTATTTAGGAATGTATATAGTTTGTAATATATTTGAGAAAATCACAATTGTTTGTAATATATTTTTATGATGACATGTAACTTTAAATGCTGATGTGTCATCCGGCGAGCCACGTCAACTTTTCGTCACCGGAAATTTACTCCCGTCATAAATTTGGAACAAAATTGATAGTTTGTAATTTATTTTGATAATATACATAGTTTGTAATATATTTTAGAAAACCAGGATAATTTGTAATATAATTGATAATTTTCCCCTTATTGTACCATATAAATATATTTTACCATATTTTATAATTTAACCCATATATTATTGTAACACCCCAAACTTAATTGAGCTTGTATTGCCAGAATTATTTAATAAGGTGAATTCGGTAATTCTAGAGTATTCGAAATTTGTATTAATTTCGATTTGGATGATTCAATCTTAATATTGAGCTCGGTTATTTGTATAATCTTGAAGAAATTATCAAGAATTACTTGGTAATGATGAGATGGATTGATGATTTGGGAAATAAGATAAGATATTTTGATGGATTGTTATATCATAAGGTGATTTATATTATGAATTATTTTGGATTATAAACATACCTAGGCTTATATGATGTGAGATTGTATATCATATGAGGAGTGTATATATAGGAGATGGAAGCATAGTATAAGCTTTTTCACCATATTCTATAACCTAGAGAGAGAAAGAGAGAACCACTCCCAAAAACCCTCCCCCAACCCGTCACTTTCCCGGCAAGATTCCGGCCAGCACCGGCCACCGTTCGACAAGCCACCGCCACCATTTCATAGCTCTCGCTCCCAACTTTGTATTGATATAAAGCAGCCATCGTGAAGTTGGGTGTGGACAGAGAAAACGTAGAAAGAAGTTGAGGTGGGTTCTTATTCAATTTTCGGGTTTAAAGTTTGAATCTTGTTTAATCGAGCTTGAATCAGAGATTTGACGACTGAATCGTATTCCCCATTGTGTAGAGAACGTTCGGGTAGCCTGAGAAGTGGATTTAACAGCCGTAAACCGTCGCCGCCATCGTCCATAACCACCTCCGGTGAGCTCCGTTCAAACATCTTATTTCGTGTTTTAATCGGTATTTTGAGGCTAGTAACATGTTCTAGAGTGTCTAGGGAGTCGATATGTATAATTGCATGTGCAATCGAACGGGGGAATGGTGAGATACGGCGTGTTGCAAGGTTTGGTTCCGGCGAACCCGTGAAGAAGACGACACCTGTCGGTCGACAGGAATCCTGTCGATCGACAGGAATCCTGTCGATCGACAGGGAGGCCTTCTATCGGGTAGTCGATCAAACACTCCTGTCGGTCGACAGGAAGTGTTTCGATCGACACAAGAAGTTCAAATGAGGATTGTCGAGTATCTCTGTCGGTCGACAAGGATTGTGTCGACCGACAAGGACACAGTCGGGGGATTCAATCGACATACTCCTATCGATTGACAGAAGATATGTCGATCGACAGGAATGGTCGACATAGGCTATGTCGACAGAAGGTTTGTTGACCGAGAAGGATGTGTCGACCAAGGGTGTGTCGACCGACACAGAACCCTGTCGGTCGACACAGAAGAATGAAAAGAGAAATCAATTTATATGTTATCCAGTCATAATTGTTCTGAATCTCGAATGATTGCGATTAAGTTATTATTGTCCTAGATCATCCGTTCTGACTTGGGTATCCCTAATTGATTGTAGGAAATTGAAAGCGAGGGTCAGTCAGCTCGTACTAGCTAAGAAGCATCTATATCTAAAGCCAAT